>JANPWX010000064.1:1366015-1550243 GCA_024734555.1 Trochalopteron elliotii | reverse complement strand
CCAAAAATCTGTGCTCCAGGTATTATTCTGCAGCATTGTACCCTGTATGTCTTTAAATGTCAATGTGTTCCACAATTCTTTTTACCTTCTGTTATGGTTTAACCCCAGACAGGAGCCAAGTACATACAGCCACTCATACAACTGGCAAGGAGAGAACTGAATCATAAGGGTAAAAGATGGAAAACTTGTGGGTTGAGATAAAGACAGTTTAATAGAGAGAACAAAAGCCATGCACACAAGCAAAACAAAACAAGGAATTAATTCACTGCTTCCCATGGACAGTGTTCAGCCATCCCCAGAAGAGCAGAGCCCTGTCACATGTAATGGTTACTGGGGAGGACAAATGCCTTCACTCTGGCTATCCCTTCCCTTCCTCCTTCTTTCCCCCACTTTAATACTGAGCATGATATCATATAGAATTGCCCTTAGGTTACTTTGGGTCACCTGTACAGACTGCATCTCCTCTCAATCTCCTGTGAACCCCAGCCTCCTCCCCATCACGGCAGTATGAAAAACAGGTAAGGCCTTGGTTCTGTGTAAGCCCTTCTCAGCAATAAAAAACCCCATGTCTTTATCATCAATTCTGTGTTCAGCACAAATCTAAAACACAGCCCCATATGAGCCACTGTGAAGAAAATTTACTCTATCCCAGCCCAAACCTTCATCTTTACTTCCTGAATCTTTACTTTGCTGACCTCTGCTAGATGATACCAAAAATACAAGGAATCTGTGTGTGCTCTCTGAATAAAGACTCTCATGTTGGGCTGTTTTTTTTAACATGAATTTATTTCTGTAGTTTTTTCTCTTTTCTTAGGTCACTACCAGTATCATCTGTGAGCATCATTGCCTTCCCTTTCCAGCAGACACCTCTGAAGAGGAAAGATAACAATCGGAAACTGTGTTTGGTTTCTCACGTGGGGGTTGCTTACCGGCTAAAGCTGTTCCCAGACCAACTAAAACAGTTCACAGATTCCTCAGTCCTGCAGGCTGAGCGTGGTTAAGGCTTGGATTCAAGAAGCGGGCTCTGGCTTGAGTTTAGGAAGGTGTTTATTCAGTGCAGCTCCATGTGCCAGAACAGCAGGCTTTGGGCCCCTATGCCTCCTTTACCAGGTCGCAGCCTGGGAGGAGCACACTCTGGGTCAATGGGGGAAGGAAAGGGGAGGGTCCAGGACAGGGTGATACCAGGTGATATTTTGGGAACAGGGGTGGAAGGGGCTTTGGAAGGAATCTACCAAATACAGACAAGTAAACAAAATACAGATACAAATTTGAAAACCTCAATCACTGCAACAGGAAACTGTCATCTAACTCCCTGTTTTTAGGACTTTTTACACAACTTTACGTACCTGTATAACCATATTGTTGTACTAAAGAAGAAATTTTCTTCTTAACTTGGTTGGTAGTCATTTAAGGTTCAAATTCTGACAACTCCTTTTTATATGAAAAGTTTTAATTGCTTGTAGCCATATTATTTATCAAAATGACTGGTAACAATAGCCAGGCATATATTCAAACTTCATTAATGTAGCTGGTCAGGGAATCAAGAAAGATGTTTAGAATGAATTGCAAAATTAAAGATATTTAGTAGTTTACCCAAATGTTTTGGATTGAAATATTTATGCAAATTCAAAGTGACAACAACAACCAAGTAAACACACAAACAAAGAGAGGATTTCTTCCCCTGAAGGGTTCTAATCCAGTAATTCTGACATATAATTTGAGTGCAGTCACTGGAAGAGGTTTCACACTACAACTATCAGGACTCAGGACTGCATTCTTATTTTTTCTGTATATACATTTTAGTTTAAGCATTTTAACAAAGCTTATTTTAGCTTCAGATCTTTAACCACCCTTTTTTTAGTTTTAATTTCCTTGAAACATGACAATTATGTCTCAAAATAAAACCAGAAGTCCAGCAACCATCAGTTTTTCTCCACTATGCTAACTAATACACAGTCTGGCCATGGAAAATCTGTCATTTATCTCTGTGCTACTTAAAAGAGTTCTTTCAGTATTGGCAGTGCAGATGAAAGTGCAAACTTTTAAGAATGGTATGCAAAGCATCACAAAACAAAATTCAATACAAATGAAACCTCTGTGTATATATATATATATATTAAATATATATTTTAAATTTTAAATATATATTTAAAATAATATATATATGTGTGTATAGGCATGTGTATATATATATATATATATATAATTGATCTCCTTAATGTTAAGTATAAAAGAGCAGAAAAGTGAAATTACCAAAAATATTGTACTTACTGAGTTTTGAGATTTTATCATTGTTTTTTCTTTCTTTAAACCAAATCTATGTCTGGGATGTCATCCTTTTCCAAGAGGAGGAGTAGAGTAATTGGGTAATAAAATCAATTAAGTACATAGGCCTGGATCCTAAGCCTGTCACAATCGAAGTATATGCTTTCATTGATCTTTCACCTCCTGAAATGTTATGAGGCATCCACAATGCTGAAAGAAGGATAGCAGAGTAAAAACAGAGAATGCTTTTTCTTTTTATTTTTTCCCCTGTCACTTAAGTGTAATGTGACTTTAACATGTATAAAGCTTTTCTGGGGAGGAGAACTTCAGTATTTAAGCTGTCAGTGGCAGTGTAATCTCAGCTACACTTTTCCATTCTAGGAGTTACAAAGATATTAATAAAATCTGAGAAAAATGTCATGCACTTATGAAAACAGTTCCAACTGAAGACTACAGAATGTAGTTATGAGGGGTTACACTTTCCAGTAACTCTCAGAAGCATCGGAACTCAAGCATGATATAGTTCAGGTAAGTTCTGCTTTTGAAAAACTAGTTTTTAAACATGTATTCTGTACATTACTAACACAATAATTTGAGGTGCAATCAGAAGTGCAAGACTACGTATATCATTTGTTTTTACCTTGTCATTACATTTTTTTCTGATGGTAATTACCAGAAACAGAAATCTCATTAACAGATTATTTATACAGAACTGTATTTTACATTTGATTCGATACCTGTGAGGATCTATTAATTTCATCAGGAATATAAAAGGTTGTAACTCACCTCATGGTTTGATTCATACCTCCTCTACCCATCAGTGTATGTCTTGCCTGCTGGCTAGAATCAAGGTAGAAACATTTGGAAAATAAATATTTTTTGGCAGTTAGAAGAACTAATTTTCAATAAGTGTGCTTAGCAAAATCAGCAAGCAGCTTTCTGTAAGATGTTTAGTTGGAAATTATTCCTTCACACCAGAAGAATATGTTAAGTGAGTAAGAAATCCTATTTAAGACTGGGGTTTTGCCAGCAACACTGAATTCACACAGAGGGAGAATTTTTTTGGCATGAAAAGCTGCAATAGTTTTAACTCTCCTCCCAAACACAGACACACTTCTTTGCAATTACAGTGAACTTGGACTGTTTGTTCTGTAGCAAGAAAATCTCTTAACTTATGCCTAAGTGAAAGAGGACTGACATCACAGGTAAAATAGATTTGGATCCTCTAGATATGGTAGTCTCTGACAGCATGCTGAAAATCAGTGGCATTTAAATGTGATAGTACTCATCTGAGTTGGTAAAGTAAGTTGTTAAATCATTAAGTCTAGAAAACTTTTAAATTCCCAAATTAAAATCATGAAAAATAAAAGCAGTTTTTACTGAGATTCATCACATCACTTTTCAAAAACAAAATGTTTAAGGTTTTTATTTCTCTCTTTAATTCCTTTGGCAGGATATTTTTTCCAACACTGTCATGTCCATTGGTCTTTTCTGTTTGAAGAGTACACTCATCTTGACTACAATCTTTTGGTTTAGTACTTGTAATAAGATCCTGACAATAGTGCTTTTGAGCATGGAAATACAGAAAACAGGGGGATTTTTCTGTTTTACAGGCATGTTGTCCAGCAAAAAAAAGAGAAAGTTTAAAATTTTTACCTTTGTATTTCATGCAGCTGGAGAGCCTTATCTGAGTTTCATTATCTGTCCTAAAGAAAGTCATCTCATAAAGTCAAAGCTCCAACTTTCTTCCTGATTTGAAGCTAAAAAACCACCCATATTTTCACATGGCATTTGCTTAACATTTTTTGAAATGTTCTTTCTTCCACTGGGAGAGAAGGTCAGAGCTGAAATGTTGAGATGGATTTCTTGAAAGTTTCATAGAGGAAATGTTGGTCTTATGCAAGGTCAGAATCAGAATTTAATTTGCAAAATCCTGGTGAGGATAGGCAAAATTGTGGGTTCTAAAGGGAGGTTTAGGAAGGGTCTTTTTGTTGAAGTACAGTGGAACTTTAATCCTGTTTGCTTTGAACAATGAGTTCATTGGCCTGCTATTGACTTCATAAACTATCCAATGAAAAAAAACCAGTGCTGTAATTAAGGAAATGACACTGCAGCCTTACTAGTCTCTCTGCAGAAGCAAAGATTTGTAACAAGCTAACAAAAGAATAGTCCAAACAATAAAAACAGAATACTAAAATCTCAAACTACATAGTAGGTCCTTAAATACAACTGGAGAAAATGTTGCTTCTTTATCATATCTTCACAACAGGGAAAATCACATTTGCATCTAAAACCATGACATGCCTGGAAAACCACTGCCTTTTCTGTATTATAAGAAAACAATTCCATGGGATTAAATAGGATTAAGAAGCCTACATATAAATCTGACTCCGTCATCAGTCTAATAGCATATTAAAATTGTTTACTGGGAGAAGGTGAGGAGAGAAAATCACAAAAGAAAGAAGTTAGAACTCTTTAAATTTCAAAGTAGTAATTAAGATAGTTTCCTACAGACCAGCATATCATGAACCTGATTCTCACAGGACATCTCAGTCAATTTAAAAATTTGCTTGCTCTATCAGCTCACAGGAACCATGATGCTTTTATCAGCATCTTGTTTTTGTATCAGCCTCTGTGAAAAGTAGTGAATTATTATTTTTTAGGTTCCACACGACCTGATGGTGAGCTTTTGCATTGTAGAGTAACGATGGAATGATGTGCTTATATTTGTATTAAAAAAGGGAATCCTGTTGCAAAGGAGTGTTCTGACCATAAATTAGGATCCTCTGGGAGGTATTTTATTCTGTTACCTCTGTAAGACAATAAACCTAGACAAAGACATGCTGTACCTAGTGGTACAGTAAAAATAAATATAGTCAGTATAAATACCTCTCCTAACACTATGTTTTCATAAAATTAGAAGTGATCTAGGCCCTCCTGGATTGTCAACCCAGTTATTTCCCATCAAATGCAACCTTACCTGTAATACTTCTGATATTAATATCTATCTACACTGTTTTGCTACTAATTTGTATTTTGACTGTTATTGATAGATCCTCACTACTAAAATGATAAGAAACATTTTTTATTCCAGTACAAATTTATGGTGGAAAAAATATTTAAAAAGTGACTGGTACAAAGTCAAAGAAAAATATAACTCTTTTAAAATATTCATGGGGATTGAGACATGTTGAAAGTATAATACTGTATTTGAGGGGAAAGATTGTCCCTCATGTAATAAACTGTTGACAAGCAGTAACATTTATTGAGCAATCTGAGAGCATTTTCATTACTGACATAGGGCTTTTTGCAGATAACTTTAGTGATCTAAAGAGCTAGTTAGTGTGTTCCTTGAGTGGTTGCAAAAGTGATGCAAGGCAGAATAAGACTGCACTTTTGTGTTTCTTTTAAGCGTCTCCCTTAGAATAAGCTGACATGGAAAGTCTCACTCGATATAAAAGAAATTCATGTTCCACCCATGGAAACTTTCAAGGCTGGACAGAACTTTCAGCAACCTGATCCAGTTGAAGATGTTCCTGCTTATTGCAGGGAGAGTTGGACAAGATGACTTTTAAGATCTCTTCCAACACAAACTATTTTTTGGTTCTATGATCAGTCCTCATACAAGGAGAGCCTGTCCAAAACTGGAAATGTATTTTCAAGCAGTTGTATATAGACTGATTGAATCCCACCATCATATACAAGGCAGCTTGTGGTGGATGGAGGAGAGGCAATTATAACATATCTATCAGAAGTAAAGAGATTTAGCAGTGTGTATCCCAACTGGTGTGTTTTGTTATGTAAGAAAATACAGAAAGCAGAAATCTGTTCTTAAACCCTGGAGGTGAATTAATTACATTTTGAGACTTATATTCAATTTATTTCAATTTTTCCTTAGCTGCAAAAACCACTGAAAGTTTGTCTGTAAGTGTTGGTGTAAACAATTGAGTCTTGCTCCGGTATGTCAGAGGTGAAAGTCTCCTCTTTAGATTTATGTATGTGAGAGAAATTCTCTATATACATTAAGGTATGAGATGTCAGGGCTGTGAGAACAAGAGGCCTCAGTGATCCTAATCAGCCTTCTCTGGACACTCACACCCACACCCAGATCCTTCCAATCTCCCAGCTCACCCACCTGGAAGGGGCACTCTTGCCCTCAGTCTGGGATCCTAAAATATTAATTTCTGGGTTTTGTTTTTTCTGAAATACTTGAGTAAAACACCTTAAAATTACAAGATTTGTGGCTAGACTGTTTTTGATTATATGATGCTTATATCCTTAGTCTCCAGTAAGATGCAGTATCCCATAGTCTCCAAAACACTCAGATTTAAAATCCACATGAACGTTACCATATTGTGAAATCTATTCTGAACCAAATCCCTTGGATAGCAGTATACCATTTCACAGAATTTTCTGATTTATTTGCTTCTCAGTATAGAATTACTCAGTAATATGAGGTAGATATAAACACCTTTGTGATGAAAAGCCACTAAAACGTCCCTGGCTGGTTAACTATCACAGTAGAAAAAAGAGGCTAAATTTGGGATAGGGTGGCAGGTGGCAAGAGCCCCATAAGCTTTCCCTTTCATCTGGCTACCATTTCTATTCTGCAAGAGTATATGAGTGTGTGCTCCAGGGAACCATGTGGAATGAAATAATCCTCTACAGAAATGGCGTGTAATGAGGCTAGCCAGTGGGTGGTAAAATATCGGTGTCTGTCTGACAGTTTGGGAGTTCACCAATTTTGGGCCTCCATGATGCCCAATAAATGGGGTTATGGAAGAATTCCCTTCTTTATTTTATTTTCTTGCCTAAAGACATTCCTGTCTCAGGTTAGACAGATCTCTGCTTACTTGTCAGTCCCTAATGAGTTCAATTGAAGCCACATAAAACAGTAGATAGGAAAGCAGCATCAGACTTAAGGAGAAATTACTAAATTCTTGACTTGGTATCAGAGATTTGAGATATATTAGTGGTCCCAACAGCCCTGAAGCCTTTGACGGTCTTTGACACTGGAACAAGTAGCAGCACATGGCCTGTGTTTATATCATTAACATTTCATAAACTACAGCAGAGAGCAGTCATGTGCAAAATAGTCTGGTCAGCCTAAGATTTTCAAAGTGGCCAATAAAGAGTCTGCTGAAAGGTATACTCCATAACAGAAACAAGATTCCAAAGTGGCTTTGTCAGCTGTATCTTTAATTTGCTGTAGACAGTGAATGAGCTAACAGGTGGGTTTGGATTACCAGGAAGGGCGAACCACCCTTGAAATGTCACATGTCAACTCACCCTATTTCATGGCCATGTCCCAGAAAGGCAATTCTGCAGTGATTTCTCTCCAATGACCCATGAGTATATGTTTGTTGCTTTACATGGATCACTATATCAGTACATATGTGAAGTCTGTTTTCTGACACAGGTACCAGTATTTGGTAATTCAGGGGAGTGAATTTTATACACTTTATTACTCTATTAATGAGAAGCCCACAAATAGTTTAACTATTCCAGTCACAATTGTAAAAGGTATCATTGCCTTTTCTTCTGCAAAATAATGGAACAACTTAGAGAACTTAATATTGCATTATGGATTTTATTGTTGTACTTGAAATTTTACAGTAAATATTAAAGCTTAATTTAATATAAATTTAAATGTCACTAACAAGAATTATTTCTATGTTTCCCTTTTTCAAAGAAAATAACTCTCCAATTATTTGAGGGGTTTTGTGTTGGATTTTACTTTTTCCTGAAGTCAGTTTATCCTTCCTAATTATGAACATGTTCAATGTCTTTTTGTTCACCTTTTATGCTCCTCTGTCACTGTTAAATCTCAGCTCTAAGGTATAAGTTTATATATTATAGGGTATATATGCCTTATTTAAATTAAAAAAAAATATATACTGGAAAGACATTAGAGATGTGGAATTGATGATACTTTCCATCCATCATTTCTTTTGATGCATAGATTAATTAAGGTGCAGAGATAATCCTCATATTGCAGGCTATACTATGTTCTCCTATGTTGGTGCATAGGGGACCATTCTGTGTAATATTCTCT
Organism: Trochalopteron elliotii; assembly: GCA_024734555.1. NCBI lineage: Eukaryota > Metazoa > Chordata > Aves > Passeriformes > Leiothrichidae > Trochalopteron > Trochalopteron elliotii. The sequence goes on along the minus strand of JANPWX010000064.1, from coordinate 1,541,923 downwards.
CTGTTGCTATAGAAAAATGCTGTTTTGATTTGCAGGAGCAAATACTATTTCTAAACCACAGCTCATCATGAAGTAAGAAGGAGCTCTTCTAATGAATATCACTAAGTTCAAAAAGAAGAATCCAGTTTCTATCTTCGTAGAGAGAACATGAATACACATGCAGAGTTTGGCAACTCTAGGAGCCAGATATCTTTACCAGGACAACACAGAGCACAAATTTCAACACAGATCTTTTAAGTTCATATTTCTTCATGGGCAGTTATGTAGCTCAGCTCTGGAATATACTTGCACTATACTTGAAAATTCAACTCTTCTACTACTAAAAATAAAGGATATATCTGAACTTGAAGATATCGAACTTTATTATTTTGCAACTAACCTGATCCTTAATGTTCATGAGTCTAAATGTATAAAAGATGCGTTTATTAACATATTTATTATTGTATGCCTACTTTGTGAGATCATGTGTTGTTTCTGACATACTGTGTGGAGTGGAAAGGGAAATTATTAGTGAAATGTTGTCCCTCTTTGGGCTATCACTCAAATTTTTATTTTTTTATCCCTTACTTCATGTTACGAACTATATCACTGTTTCTGTCTTTGAGTTAAAAGCACTTTCCTACATGGAAAGTACTAAATGAACCCTTAAAAGTCCTGAACATTTACAGTTAAAAAACCCAAAACGGCTCTTCAACATCAGCCTTTTTTTTCTGCTGTGACAGATAGTACACATTTCTGTTTGGATCAGAAAAAAATGCTATGTTAAGAAATATTTCCATGTAACTTTTATTTATGCTATTTGAAAACAAGCCTGAGTTAACCTGATCAGAAGATTTATACCAAAAAAGCATTACTCCCAACAGTTCACTACCCTAAACCTTGCTAATTCAAAACACTAAATTCCTTTTTGCCAAACAGCAGTGTCAATGAAGAGGCTAATAAGAGATAAATTCCTTCCTTTTAATGAACATATTTAAGACAAATCAGTCATTATCAGATATTGCATGCTGTGGGTCAGCTGTGAGGATGCTGAACTGCAGTCTAAAAACACTCACAGCACTCTGCTGGTTTTTGTTGTATGCTAGACTGCAAACATCTGACAGGATGGCAAACTAAGTATGTTCAAATAAACCAGAAGGAATACCTCAAAAAACTGGCATGCACAATAAGCCAAAACAGCTGGCTGTCCAAATGATTGTTAATTCGGTTTTCATTATCACTCTCTTGTTTTGTTTACTGAAACATTCTTTAGAATGGTTTTATAGAACCACAGGGGACATGCAGGAGTTATATATTGGGGAAAATTCTATTATCATACCCTGTCCACTCTATTATTCTGTTCCCTTCAGGAAAACAACAAAGTATTTTGCTGGTTTATAATTTTCTTCCCTTTTGCAGTAGGAATTAGATGCTTACTGAAGAAAGACAATTAAATTGTAAATTTCGTATTTTTTATAAAAACCTGCCTCAATCCTACTGCTGACAAATGCTCTGCTATCCTGGAGGAAGGAAATCAGCTAGGAAGCATTATCATGCATTTTTTTGATTACCTAAACAACAAAGATGTTCTTCTTGTCATCTCCACACTTTATTTTGTAACCACCAGTAAGTGACATAGTTGAATATATACAAATAAAATGCCACCGGCCTGTCAGATAAGATTGGAATGTAAACGTGGCACCAGGGGGATGAGGGAGGCTTTGTTGCACCCACTGTAATGTTTTTTGTGCTAATGCAAAGATCAGTGACCAAGGCTTGAGGCTAAATCACCTTTCCACAAAGCCATTCATAGGACTGTGTTTGGACAGGATATCACATCTGGAATGACTGGAGATTGTTCTTCCTGCAAGTACTTTGTTAATATCTCCTGTCTTTTATTAAAAAATCTGTATAAGATAGAAGGACCTTGAAGACCTATATTCTTTGGGACATCACTCTCAGAAGAGCGAGTAATACACAGCAAAGAAGCTTATGCTGAATTAATTCAGATTTCTTTCTTCTTCTTTCCAGAAGGACAACTAGATAGGTCTGTGGAGTGTATAATTTTTTTAAAAAGCAATTTTTTCTTAGAAAAAGGAACAATAGAATAATGAAAGAAAAAAAAAAGCATAACTGATGATGTTACTTCCAAATCAGTAAAATATACATGTATATGATTGATATCATGCCTGCTTAGAAATTTGTCCTTACCTACGTGCTTCCCGTGAAGAATGTGTGGTTCTGTCTAATCATTCAGCTATTTATTCTTCGTTAAGAATCGATCACTGAACTGGCATTTTAGGGACAGACAGAATAAAGGGAGATAATTATCTGCAGGAAAAAAGAGGACTCCAAAGAGAGAAACTATTCAAACATCTCTGCATAATATCAGTGAAGACCATTACTGAGAAAATTCCTTGTGCTGGCCAAGACTCATTTCAGCATGACAAGCAATAAACTCTGTATAATATTTAAGTTCTAGCCTTCTGTTAAAGGCCCCCTCTAATTACCTAGATATGTCAGGTGGTAAGTCTTGCCACTCAGAATAAATCTGACATCAACAGATTCCTCCTCCTAATTTTCATTTTAATAAGTAAGCCATACAACAGCTGTGAAGTTACTGATAATGGATATTAGGAAATAGGATTACTCAAGTGAGTTAAATCCTTCTGCCTTTTCATTATCTGCTACATAATACTTGAAAGTCACATCCTGAATAGACATAGAACAAGTAACTGGAACCTACAAATTTGATCCCTATGCTTCTAGCTCAGTCACTAAACAAGGCACAATCCATGAGAAAACCTGGGATGACCACAGTATCTACACGTGCTTATGTGCATTGATTTGTTCAGAAACTTGCCAGCAGGTTGTGGGTGTTTGGATATGCGCATGTTTGTGTGTGTAAGATTACTTTATGAAGAGTAGGCTGACCTTGTTTTGATGTGATGTGGGCTATTTTTTAGCATCTAGTCACAAATAGTTTGGCACCTAAAACTCCAGGAAGTGTTTATGCTTACAGTCCTTCAGAGCTCTTGAGCTACCACCGGGCTAATTTAGACACTTCCTGAGCTGCCAAGCTGCCTTGCTTGTTCCTCCAACATGCTTTCCCCTGTAAGATATGCTGCTAATGGCTTTCTCTTCCCAAGCATGTGTGATAACAGCACTGGACTAGATCCACTATAACTTCAAGTTTTACTACCTAGACAAATTTACATGGTATCAGGGAAATTCTTTCCAATAAAAGTAGTAACCTTTTTTCCCTGTCAAATTCAGCTGGATTAAGTTATCCTTTTATCAACAAAGAGATCAGAGAAATATGATGCAAAGTATGTATTCATACTGGTAACTAAAAGTAGATCAGACATGCAACAAATTACATTGGATTCAGTTTCATAGCAATGCCTGTGTTAGTTATGTATTTATTATAAGGAATGCAGCTCAGTCTGAGAAATTTCTGCATTAATAAAGTGGTCTTTGTCATTGAGTCATACCATATCTTGACTAATAACTTGTAGAAAATAAAGATATCACATAATAAATAGCTTAAAACCACCTTAAAGGCTGATTAAACCTAGTATTTCTAAGTGTATAAGGATCAGTAAGTGGAGCTGTTTGGACTGGGATTCCACACATAGAAATTTTTATTAAGTGTCTATAATAGACCGTGTTATGAACTCTAAGCTAGATATACTTTGGTGTGCAATTGCAACTAATGAGGAGGACAAGTGATCAGTTACCTGAGTCACTCTGAAACTAAATGGTCACAACCTACCGAAATGTATTTTAACACACTTCATTATGGGTAGTAGCAAAGGAAACAAATAACTACATCTATACCTACAGAAGAGGACACTACCTCAGAAAGTAATGATTCAGAAAGCCATTTGAAATCATCCTCAATGTGACATTTTACTCTCATACTGGAGCAAAAGGCCTAACATCGTCCATGTGAGAGAAGACTGTCAAGTTAAAGTAAGGAAATAATTTTGACTTAGTATGCAAGTAACAGATAAGACTCCTGCCAGAATGTGTCTGCTGCCAATGTCTACATCCAGACAAATATGAAAATACTGAAGATAGTTCAAAGAATGGACATAAAAGGGCTCTGGGAATCAGAAAAATTCTTATTGTCTGAGGTTTAAAGAATTCAATCCATTTAGCACATCTGCAGAGAAGGTTAAAGGTGATTTAATCAGAGTACAGATCCTCATACAAGTGAAAGAGATCTGATAGTGGGAGTGCTCAGAACTGCAGACAAAGACATGAGAATCTCCAACACTTGAAAGATGAACTTAGATGAATTCAAGCTTGGGAAATTAATTTTAAAGCACTGAGACTAATTTATGTAAGAATAGATGTCATAGACACACCAGCATATGCACTTTTTGAAGAGCAGTCTAAATGTTCCACTTAAATCCATGAAGCTTCTAGAAAAACTGAACAGGCTCATGACTATTATTCCCCTTCTGGGTTTCAAATTTCAGATGATTACTAATTCAGGAAAGAGAAGAGAGTTTGTTTTGTAAGAGGCATAAACCAGAAAATGCAGCACTTTGAAAACCATCTTGATTTCCAGCGCTGCTTTGGCTTGTGATTGACTGGCACAAGCATGTATCTAAGAAGACAGGAGGTTTACCTGTTGCTGAAAAATTTACCCTCTGTACAGATTGTTGTGCAGAAGAGGGTGTGAAATCTTCCTCTGACTGTTCCACCAGTCAGGCCTGTGGTTTTCTGTTCCTCCATTCAGTTTTGCTGAAATTTGCAAAATTTTAATTCGTTATTTTTGAAGTTTAGAACACAGTAAAAGGAATGGTAGGAGAAAGAATTGGAGCAAAACATTTTCATTGTTTTAGAGATTAGGTGACAGTAATCTTGGAAAAGGTTTTGCCTTTCCTGCTCCTTTCTCAAACCAAGAGTATTAGAAACAGTCTAAAGTCTTTTAGTGACTTTGCTGCTGATTTAATTTCTGAAATGTGAGAGTAATGCAAAAGGTTATAAAAGGCTAAGATAGATAATTACCACCTTTCTCTTTGTTCATAACAGTTGACATATTTTCTGAGGAAACAAACTTCCCTTAAAGGGAATAATTTTCCCTTTCCTCAAACCACATTTATCAAAGTCTTTATTATTATTATGTCTTCAATTTATGGGTCCTTTAGTCACATAGCAAAATGACAGATTTGGAGCTTACAATAAATTTGCCCCCAGTTTTAACACTGAGATGACTGAGTATTTCAGCAATGTCATCTCCAGTAGGTTGAATAATTTTTCAAGAACTACTTACCCAATTCCGTTATGTGAAATCCAAATAACTGTTGAATGTCTGCAACAGACACTAGTGAGAAAAGTAAATTTGCAGATACATTGCTAGTGAACCTAAATATTGCTGGTGAAAATAAGTCACCTTTTCCAGGAACTGTGGATTATCGAGATAACCTTGCTGTTACTTTTTATTGATTCGAATTGTACCCAACACCAACAGTTAGCTCAAAATTAAAGTTGAGTTTTCTGTGCAAGACCAGACACCTAAACTGATGAATGCTGAAAGTATGACCATTTTGGTTTTGAAATTCTTCCAAAAGATAGTTAATTAACACTTCATCCATTGGCATAATGTTGCTTTCTGTCATGGTGCTTGTTTGCAGTATTCTAACTTCAAAAGTCTACCCCAACTGAAATATTCAACTTCTGCCTTCTAGCATATGAGTGCTTGCCAACTGTTTGCTTCAGCCATTTACTGCTAATATTTTACATTGAGTGGCTAGTCAGATGAGTCTCATAGCATTGTCCCTGCTTGGTGACTCAACAAATTATTCAGAAGAAGGTTGTATTATATAAAGCTAAAGTGTTTAAATCTGTATTAATGTACTCCCTGCTGCTCTCAAGTAAGGCTGATGCAAACTATTGTTGAAAGACAAATACATGCATGTTGCAAGACATGCGGATACCTTTTTCCACATAGATGAGTCAAGAAAAAAAGACAACTATCTAATTGAGTAAAAATAAGAACAAATTTTGTCTCCATTACTATGATTCTGATTTCTAGCACTTTTTATCAGAGTTATATAGGTCAAAAAAGTTTAGTCATACTAAAAGAATATTGGAGTCAATGCACATATGGTTAGGATGCTTACACATTTTTATGTAATGAAAGAATTAAGTGTATTCAAAATTAAAACTGCATGCTGAGCAGCTAAATGGAACCTCTAGAAAAGTGAAGGAAGGAAAATAAATTTCCTCTGAGGTATGAGCTGATCCAATATAGAAGATTTTAAAACATTTTACTACACTTTTTTCATTTTTTTGATATTTGACTTTGTAAGATTAGGTCATCAGTTAAAGAAAAATAAAACATGCACTCATAATTATTATGCATCAGAATATAAAGATACATTCTTATCCATTTGCTCCATTCCTTTTCTCCCCCTCAAAATTTGGAAAGCTACTGAACATTTACAAGATTGGTCAGAGAAGCACGTCTGTAAAATATTGAATTTCCACAGAGCCTGTACAGGGTCACAGTCATTGGTTTGACTTATCAGCTTCTGTGAGATGAAGTGTTTTGTGGAGTTTACACAGAGGTCAAGAGCAGAGGACAGACAGGCAATCAGCACTTCTTATTAACTGGCCAAATTACTGCATACAAAACTAGCAGAATCCCAGAAAGGAATACGGAAGATAATTTAAAATGCCGTAATAGAAGAAGAAACTTGACACAGGAAAATGTAACATCACAATTCAGATATGAAACGGACAGTCAGAGAGAGACATGCTTCATTACTGCTTCTATTGAAAAACTTGTTCAGTTTTCAAAGCCTATTTTCCCCCTGTAATACAGGGAGGTTACATATGAGAAGCTATTCTTTCAGTGTTTAGAAAAAGAGGCATCTTTCTGGATATGTGAAACATGGCTTAATCCTATAACTACAATTACTTGTTAAATAGCTGGCTGTGACTTAATATCAGTAAAGAAATATTTGTATGAGATTTGTTTAAAGTGCAGTTCTAGTCGGAAAAAGGGAAATATGAGTCAGATAATACAGAAGAATGTGAATACAACTTGCAGAGATTGTGTCCAGTGCTGAAACACTTTTCAACATTAACCAAAGAATCCTTCTTGAAACTACCCAGGAGCATGATGTGTTAATAATAAGAAGGAATGAAGTTTGAAAAGAAAGTTAATACATTGAGAAGAAAGTTCAGTGAGAATATCTCTTCCTTTAAGATTTCGTGGGCATTAATCATGATAAATTTTACTTTCCCACTTGATGTCCTATCATTTGAACACTCTGTAGAGGTGGAAGTGCAGGTCCCTGTTTGATGAATGTGTTGTTTGTAGAGTCATTTTTCTAATCGAGAAATTACTTGCTCTGTCCTATCCTACTTGCCCATACTCAAAAAAAGCAAAAGAGAAATAAGATCAGTTAGGATTTAAAGGATTCCCCCCCAAAAAATGCAGATTCTTTTTTCCAGCTTTCTAAATATGAAAAAACCTACAAATCTTGAAAAGGAATTGACCTTTGGGCAGGATGATCTTTACCTGCCACTGTTTATTTTTCTGAACAGAAATTTTGGCCCAAAAATATTTTGTTAAATTTTTATAACTTGTTTTTAGTTGAGAGACCTCATGATAAAACACATCCCAGACTTTAAGAACTGAAATCCAAGGCAAAACAGCTTTGACCTCAAAAAGGGAGAATCAGTTCATAGGAATGACAAAACTGAGGTGTTTGTGTGAAGATGGTTGCACATTTGCCCAGTGCTCAAGCTCTTTTAACATTATGTTGACATGTTTGCCTAAATACAATACTATCATCTAAACGTTTATGAAATGCCCTCATGATTGTGAAATGCCCTCATAATATCTGAGACATTTGCAGAGAACTGGAGCAAAAAAGACAGGACGAACAGAAGACCCACACCTTTATGGAAAGATTGTGTCTGGACCTGTGTGACTGAGTTGAGTCTACATCTCCATCTAGTGTAATGGGAACTCGGGCACTTTACCCTGTAGGGTGTGCCGACTTTAGGTAATTAAAGCTGGGGCTCACATTCTACCTGTTTGCAGCAGCAGAAGTTTCTGTGTCTCAAAAGAAACACGTAAGTTTTGAAGTTTGGCTTCACTTGAGTTAAGAAAAAAGAACATACAAACCAGGTAAAAACCAACAAAAAAAGGTAAACTGACTACAGTTTGATTGTTTTGATTTTAATGTGACACAGCCAGTACTACATCTTTATTAAAATTTACAAAAGAATGGCAAAGGTTACAAGCAGCTCAGAGCAATAATACAACCTCATTAACAAATTCCTTTATGTTTAACCCTATTCATTTAGCATTCAGTTAATAAGAACTGCAGGGCTCTCTTGAACCTGTCACTAGTGATTTATTAAGTCCATTTTATATTCATCTGTTTATAGATCAAACATGGAGAAGATGAGTTCAACAGTATTGAGCACATTTAACAAAAAAAGAAAAGAGGAGGATTGGGTATTTAACTTTTAGGTGATACGTTTTCAGCAGGAAGACAGTAATTAAATTTAAGCTACTGGTTTGATCAAGGATAAATGTTCTATGCTTAAATACCTCTGAAATCAATACACCTATTTAGAGCAACAGTTCCTGAAAAAACATGGCATTGTCTTGGCGGTGAACCAACGTTTCACTACATAAATGGTTTGCAAAAGTGAAAATTGGAAATCAGCTCTGTTGAAAACTGATTTCTGACATGCAGGTAAGAAACACCAGTGAATCCGACACCTCGCATGCTGGAATCACCTCATGAATAAAGAAACACAAATCAGTTTAAAAATGTTGAGTCTCCCAGTTACCACCAAGGCACTTCTGTCTCTTACAAGATTTATTATGCACTTCAGAGCAGCAGCTGCAAAAACTGCTAAACTACCATTTAAATATCAACAGCAAAATTTATGAAAATGCATGAAAATTCATGAAAAGATGTCTTAATTTTACAATGATTTGCATGGTGATGAAAAATGCAGTTCTTGAGTGATTTAAAATTTTTATTACTTTGGACATATTTTCCACTGCAAAAATATTTTCAACTTTTAAAAAAATTACAAGCTTGTATTTGAAATGTCATAAAATCTGAATGTGGTATGAAGATTTTGTAAGACAAAAATTTCACTTTTTTTAGAATTTCCTTATATGTTCAGTTTCTCAGTGCTGGATCTGACAGTGACTCCTGGAAGAAAAATGAATGGTAAAAAAACCTGCTGCTAAAAAGAACCCACCTCTCCAGCAGAATTTGATGATGTGAACACATCACTACAGAAACACATCAGTACACATTTTATTTATCAATTGGCTAATAACATATGGTGTTTCTTATGTTGTTTGTGAGTAGTCTTCTGTTTCTTTGGTTTGATCTTGTATAATGTTTCCTGGTCAAACTGGGATAACTCTAGCATCAATGGGGCATAGAAGCAGGTGTTGTCATTGGGAGATTATTTTGCCTGTTTGGGATGTGAGTACAGCGTTCACATAATATTGCCTCTGAGATATTATGGAAATGCAATCCTCTCAGCAATGGTTAAACGACATTTTAAAACAAATACTATTTATAAGCTAACAAATTTTAAGACATTGTCTATACTATAGTTTCATCTTTATTGCTGCTTAGGTGTGCTGGTATAAATACATGGATGAGACAAGTTTAATAGCAATGATGAGACAAGTATAATAATTGAAAATACCCTTTATAATAGGTTGAATTAAAACTAAAGAATGTGGGAATCTTGTAAAAAAAACCCTCTATTCTTGGAAACAAGATTTGACAGAGGGGCAAACCAGCTACTTCCTGGCTAGCAAAATTGGTCTTTATGTTATATGTTGAAACTCAAAATACGGTTACAAATTTATGCTATAAAGGAAAGAGTATCTTTGAACTAACTAGAAAGAACATACCACATTAATTTTAGAATAGATACTGGTATATATCCAGACTTTGTAGAGGTAAAAGAGGGAGCAAAATTACCCTGGAGTCAGACTGTAAATGAAATTCCAGATCAATGATACATGATTGCCTAGTGTCTCCTTGTGACACTTTGAGTGTTTGCCAACCCACAAATACACATCTACCTCTTCTGAAAGCTTCCCCTCCCATTAAATCACCACTAGGATTAACATTTAATAACTAACATTGGTACTTTTTTTCCTCTCTTCATTCTGAATGTGAGAAAAGACAAAAAAGAAGCATCATGTCTGGCTTCAACAATTCTGGGAAATAATTTATAGCAGAACATGCTTGGGAGTCTGCCTTTATTTCAAAGAATAAATAGAGTCACCATGTTTGTATCTCAAATACACTTTAAGTAATTTCTAGAGATATTCAGATATATTCTTGTTTAAATTTATCCCTCTAATTCTTGTTTAAATTTATCCCTCTGTTTCAGTGAGATTCATAGCTCACAATACAGTCATATGTAGTGTAATACTTTATTAGTGTCACAGATTTTACAAACAAGAAAGAACACTTCAAAGAGCAACTGCTAACAGCACAGAAGTATCAAAAAAGAGTTATGTGCTCCTGCTGCTTGTTTTTGTTTACAATGCACTGTGACAAGAAAGAGCACTTGGTGATTAATTTGAAAAGAATGAGACTTCCTGGAGATTTTTTTTTTCACCCAATGGCAAAATATTAAAAAAAAGGGGTCATGAAACTAAATACAAATGTAAAATTTATGTTCTTAAAAATTATACAAAGACATAGTGCGCAATGTTGTGAAAGCGCAAAAACATTTAAAAAAAGAAACCATAAGAATAAGCGTTTGCTTACTTCATGAAAAATGAACATCATTTCATACCAGTACATTCAAACAAAGGCTCAACTTAAACACAGAAACGGGAATATCCTGTTATTGCACACATTACACAATCTGGTCATTAGAAGTAACATGAACAACAACAGATTATGAACTAAAACTCAACAAGGAGTAATCACATAAGAACCTAGGTAAGATTAGGTAAAACTTAAAAATATAAAGAAGTTTGACATTCACATCTGGTGTCTGAATGAAATGAGGACAGCATTTACTGCTTCCAAGACTGTCATATATAAAAATGTATGAAACTTGAAAGATTGGAAAAGCTTTTGTCATTTTTAAGGACACTGGTAAATTCTATCAAATAATGTGTTCAACAGCTTCTGATAAGGAAGATTAAAAGTTTCAGGGTGTTTCATTATGGATATAAGAATTTAGCAGAAAATAAACCCCCTTACACTCCAGCTGATCCTCAGAGATCAGAGGAACTGGGTACTGCTGAGCTTCATTTCTGATTACAGCCAATTTAAGCACTGTAAATCTGGTTGAGTTTAAAAGAAAAACTTGCATGAGCATAGATGCACAAACAGTGCAGTTTTGCAGCACTGTACTATATGTATGGTGATGTTCAACAAGGACTTTGCATGATCTAGATTCATGACTGGTAGAGCTTACTGAAACAACAAGAAAACAGGTTTAGGATTGCTGGTGATAAATACACTTAAGTACATAGTGTTAATGTGTGTTACAACAGAAAGTATAGCAAAAGAGATTCTAATAGCTCCATATGCATATAAATGAATTCTTGTGTGCGCTCCAATGTTCTTGCAGGTGCAAAGCTCACCAATAGGTGTTCCCTGAGGAAAGACATTGCCTATTGACACATACTGAGCAGAGATGTTTTCCCCCTCCAGAGACGGTTTTTCCCCATCTGCCTTTTCCACCCTGAAACTCTCCTTTCATACTATAAAGTTTAGTCTCTCCCGAGGGAGTGGAACAATTACATGTTATAAGTGGAGTTTGGTGACTTTGGTCATACATGCATGACACATCCATGTTCTCCTTCATCTACATCCTGAAGAATGTGCAAGTGAATATGTTAAAGAAACTTATTGAGGATATTGGTTACTTTGGGTCAGAATTTGTAGATGACAAAAAAGGTCAGAAGAAGAAGAAAGAAGAAGAAAGAAGAAAGAAGAAGAAAGAAGAAGGAAGAAGGAAGAAGGAAGGAAGAAGGAAGGAGGAAGAAGAAAGAAGAAGAAGGAAGAAGAAGAAGAAGGAAGAAGAAGGAAGAAGAAGGAAGAAGAAGAAGGAAGAAGAAGAAGGAAGAAGGAAGAAGAAGAAGGAAGAAGGAAGAAGGAAGAAGGAAGAAGGAAGAAGGAAGAAGAAGAAGAAGAAGAAGAAGAAGAAGAAGAAGAAGAAGAAGAAGAAGAAAGAAGAAGAAGAAGAAGAAGGAAGAAGAAGAAGAAGAAGAAGAAAGAAGAAGAAAGAAGAAGAAAGAAGAAGGAAGAAGAAGAAGGAAGAAGAAAGAAGAAGAAAGAAGAAGAAAGAAGAAGAAAGAAGAAGAAAGAAGAAGAAAGAAGAAGAAGAAGAAAGAAGAAGAAGAAGAAAGAAGAAGAAGAAGAAGAAGAAGAAGAAGAAGAAGAAGAAGAAGAAGAAGAAGAAGAAGAAGAAGAAGAAGAAGAAGAAGCAGCACTTTGGCCCTTCACTACCAAGGTAGCAGTAAAGGCTGTTAGACCTTCTTCAGAGGGTCTCTGAGTTCGTCCTTATCTCCTTAAGGAAGCAGATTCATCACAAGGCTTGTTTTTCTCAGTGAAGTGAATGTGGTTATTAGCTGGTTGTCTTGGTTTGAAAGACAGGTATCTGCTAGGGAGGGGCAGGGCCTCCCTTGGAATGGAGAATTCAAATCCCCTCCCTCCAAATTATTATAATTTAGAAAAATAAAGGGGCTTTCAGGCAGAGGTATGGGGATAGGAATAACAGTTCTTTACTAGTATGTATAACAAGGCAAACAAACAACAACAACTACAGCATTAATAATAAACAGAACCAGGAACCTCGAGGGGCTTTGTTTCACAAAGCCTGGGGGCAGTCTGATATCAGTGCCCCTGTGGGACTCTGTGAGCACCAAGCTGGAACGGTGGAAAATCCCAGGCTGGTGGATGAGATATATCAGAACCTGGTGGTAGCTGGAATGGCAGGGATATCCCAGCAGGGCAGGGCAGTGCAGGGCTACAGAGTAGCAAAACGCCTCAAAGCAGTGCCAAAGAAGCTGCAGCAGAGGAACAGGGCCAGCCCAGCCGGGCAGGAGGAGGCGAGCTCAGAATTCCTGGGCACATGAGCAGATGGTGGTAGATTTCCCAGGACTGGACTTAGTGGTGACAGTGAACTCCTCCAGCAGCAAGCAGCAGCCTGGATGTCCTCTCTCCAATGCCAAGAGCAGCACCCAGACGCTGCCCCCAGCACTGTCCTTTACCTGCCCCAAAACTCACGTTATCTCCCCCTCCAAGAGGAATTCCCACAGACTCGAAGAAGAGTACCCAGGTGCTACAGCTCCTCTCCTTTGGCCCCTTTGTTCTGCTTGAGTACCTACAAGTACCCAGTAGATAGTTTCCTAGCAACTCATGGGAAAAATTCTGTAAGTAAAAAAAATAAACAAATCTCACCCCCAACACTGGTACAGAAGCCAGGTGCTATTCTGTGCCTCACTGAAACAGCACCAGGCTTCCAGACCTCCACTTCACTCCAGACAATAGTCAGTTGTTGGGCCCTAATCCAGCCAGGTGCAAGATAAGGAAGAGGCACAGCTCATGTTTTTCTCAAGTAGTCTCATCAATTTTTCACCATCTTAAAGCAACACTGCAATTCTGACCATTTACCACACAGGATAACAGCACTGGTATCTGCTGATCTTGTGTCAGCATTGGAATTCACCTTATTCATCAAGTTTTGTTTGGCCTATCATGTTGCGGCGGTGTGCGCGGATGATAAATGCCACAGCCTTCCCAAAAGTGTCTCCTTACACGAAGCTGCTTGGGCAGGCACAACAGCAAGCACACTGTCCACACAGACACACATAACAGGTAGAAGCTGGCGAATGAGAGGCGTGAAGGATCTTCTGTGTGGGGTTCCAGTGGAGTTTATTGAAGTTGCACCAAAGGGGACCAGGAGCAGAAGAACCAAGAAGAACCAATGGAGAATATAGGTTTAAGCACAGGGTAAGTGGGGGCAGAGCAGGGCATCAGATCCAATGGTCTGAGTGCACAGGGGTGGGGTAAAGGGTAACAACCAAGAGAGAATGCCAAGGTAGATAGGCGGGGATACAGTAACCAATGAGGACTGAAGGAAGGGAGAACATTCTGGGGAACATACATACATGGAAAACAGTAATAAGCTAAGTAATAAGCTAAGCTAAGTAATAAGTTAATGAACCAATGGAATAACAGAACCTAAAAGATATTGATATGTTGCTGCAAGGATCCATAGGAGAGAAGCCCTACCCACCATATAATAAAAGCATTTCTTAGTGGCAGGCCCTCCTGGGCCTCTGCAATAAATCCTCTAGTGGCAAGTTCTCCTGGGGTGCCACACTATCATGCTGCTTAAACATAAGTTCCTTATATCTGAGGAGTTAATAGTTTTGGTTAATACATCAGCAGCATCTGACCACAGAGTCACAAATAATTCTTTGAAACATGAAGTTCCTATAATTGTATTTCCCATAACACATTGTCCTTCACACTGTATTTTCTAAACTGGGTAGTTTTGGTCTTGCATTAGTTGGTCTTCCTCATTTCAATGACTGAGCATTAATAATGGGAAATTGCTGAAAGATATTTGGGCTAAAAACTTAAAGACTGCTTTTTAAGAATTTGCTTCACCCAAGGAATTTTCTGTTTCTTTGACTGTGGGGTATCTTTTTATATTTTGGGAAGCTGTGTCCAAACAATTTAAATTTTTATCTCAGAAACAGCTAAAACAGTTAAGAAGGGGAAGACAGAACTCTTCTCTGTTTAAAGCAGGCATTCATTCATAAAGATTCAGCCTGAACAGTTTAGCATCTGTTAATGACTTTTTGCTAAAGACTTTAGTAATCCACAGTCAACTTCATTACATAATTAGTCTGGGCCATTGTCACTTAACACTGAAATGCAAAACAGCTTAGCTCCTGGCCAGGCTTTCCAGTGACAAACCTCCTCAATAAGTTGTTAGTAACTGCAAACTCTCAAAGTTCATTTTCACTTCCATTTCACAACAAGGCCATTGTTGTGTGAACAAGTTTGAAGTGTGTCAGTCCTTGCATTAAATTACTTTTGTCTTTATACTCAAAAAGTTAAATTCTATCCCAAATTAAAAAGATGTTTAGATGCAAAACTATATACCCAGCATGTTAATTTTGTACGAACTTGAAATTAAAGCAAGATGCTTCCAGCTCTTCTATACTTCTATACTCTTTGCATCAACCTTAGGTCACTCATTTTCCTGAGCATTGAGATGCAAGTATAGGAGGAGGTTGCTCTTTAACATGTATTGTTTTGGGTTCCTTAATCCCTCTGAACTGCTGTCACATGACCACACTGACAGTTGCTTTAGAAAACTGAGTTTTGTTGTCATCCTGGCAAATACACACTGCTTTCCCATTTACCAGTCCACCTGCTGTTGGACTCTTTGTTAAAGAATAATGTCTACAGAATGAGACAGCCCCTTTGTGAAAGTATTTTAAATACTTACTGGCTTTAAAAAAGTCCTGAGCCATTAGACATTTAAATGTTGAGGTTTATCATTTTGATTATTTAAGTGATTCATAGCTGGATATTCAAGAATGTGTATGCAACTGACACCTATCTCCTCAGGCAATACAAGATAGTGTGGAGTGCATGACTAGCACAGCAAGATCCTCCTCCACCTTCAGAAGGAAAATCAAACTTCATTCATGGGTCATTTAGTATCTGTGTGCAGAGATAAATACATTTTAAACATCACTGAGCCAAAGTCTTAAGTAACAAAATTTCCTTTCCATTTCAGACAGCCTCAATCCCTTGAAACTCACATTATGCACACTTTATTCTGGTTAATAACTGCAGTTGCAGGTTGCAAATGATTAAAATAAGCCTCAGTAACTTCCAGTTCATTAGGGCAACCAAAGTACCAGAAAAATAGTTGGCTTCTTCACAAGGCTTAGACACTCCTAAGATATTTTCTGGCTTTGAACTGCAGTTAGTATTACAAAACTGTAAAGTAGCCCTATTAATTGTTAATTACTGGTTTTCATATACTAAAATATATATACATGCTGATACATATATACACAGATATGCAAGCACACATTTATCTTGGTAACCTTTTGAATTGAACACCTGGTTGATTGGAAGGAAGGTTTCCTTGTAATCTCTCATTTGCATTGGCTCAAAACTTGAAGTAGTTTGAAGTAAGTTTTAAATTACCTGAAATTATACTTTCTATCCTCAGGCATTTTACTTCACTGAATACTCTCTTGCAAAGGAGAGGAAGAGGAAATTAAAAATATAAAACTAGAATGCAAAGAAGTGTGATTACATAAGAAATTATAATATTTAAGCCATATGGATATTAGAATGTTAGTCAAAAATATCATCAAAAGCTCTGTCTGTCTAGAGTTGAAAAGGTAAGAGTTTATAAAAGCTTGTTATTCAGAAAGAGTAAAACATTTTATTTTTAAAAGTGTGAGATGGGGTTTGAAATAAATGTAACATACAGATAAGCAGAGACTAATCATTACATTCCAAAGTAATTTTTGCAAGGAGAAGGAAACTTGCTAAGTTCCTTTCTAAATGTTAAAGCATTTTATGTCACATGATTGCAAAATTCCCCGTCTCTCCTGACTTCAACATTTAAACAGCTTTCTCTTACAGGTGATGTAGTCCTATATTAGAAGAAAAAATCCCCAATAATCCTGAAAAATAATTTTTTATCTATTGTTTTTCCATTCATAAAAAATTCATTTGCATGTAAATTACATCATGAAGTTATATTTTAGACTTGCATATTTAAAAAAACCCAGGATTTTTATATCAGTTGTCTGTAATTCATTATTTCCATACCAGAACAAAACTGAGGTAAAATGACTATTCTATAGGAGGATGTTTCTACTGGTCTGCATAAAGCTATATGGTGAAATATGGTTGTCTTTTTGAAAGAAGACAAAAGTTTCACAAACGCCTTCTCTTTTGATTAAAAAAATGGAACTGAAGGATTTTTGTAAAATCTTATGGAAACAGGTAAACAGGCATGGAACTATTAACAATACCACTATGATAATAACATGAATTAACAATCCTGTTTTGACCACAGACAAAGCCCAACCCTTTAAACCACAATCTATGAAACGTTTCTTAAACCAGTCCTTGTCTTCTACTTGAAGCTTCTTATATCCTTCTTGTAACACTTGGATACTCTTATGAACTGACTCGATGTGGCTGGAGAGATTCATGCAGCACATCCCCTCGAAGTCCTCACAGCCATGCCCATGTGCCAGAAATAAAAAGTCTATCTCTGCCCAGTTTTGTAAGGTGGCATGTCTAACAGTTTCAACACCTGAGAGCAGGCCACTTAAGGCAATAGAGGTAGCATTAGTTTGCTTAGTTAGTAGGCACCCGAGATGATCCAACTGTCCTAATGCTTTGGCTGCAGCTACCCAAGGCAATAAGAGAGGTTGCAATTCTTTTGCTTGTACTCCAATAGGTTATGTCGTCTTTGCAGCTGGCTTCAAAATAATGTGTAGATCTTTTTGCTCTATCCTTTTTATTGTGCACTATTTTAACCTTGGGTGCCAGTAAGATAAGCCTCACCAAGCTGCATGGTCCATCTTTAATGTGAGATGGAATGTCTGGCCATGGTCTATCCCCACAAATGAGAAACATATCCTGAGGTAGTTGAAGTGGATGACAACTGGACCACCTGGATGAGGTGTAATTACACTATTGGCTCTGATTTCTGTACACAGGTTGGTATGGGGAAACATCTTGTCTGATAATTTTTTTATCATTTTTGATTTCAAGTCTGGATCTAGATTGCCAAATCTTCTATCTTGGTTTATAATAAAACTTAACATAAAAGTCCATTTTTACAGAGCCAAGAATATCCAATTCTTGAGGTTCAAGTGTTGCGTGTGGAAGTTTTGGGGTCCAGTGGCCCCTGTGATCTACAGGGTTACATTTCCATTTGCCATCAGGGAGATCATACTATGGATGGCATCCTCAGTTATTGGCCACACATCCATAGGTGACCTTACTAAGCAGGTGGAAAAAGGGTCGTCAGGGCTAGTGACAGACAGGCACAGAGTGTCTTGCTTTACAGATTTTGCTAAAGTTACCCAGACATTATGCTTTGGCTGTGGGACTACCCATCCACTAGCAAGGAGTACTATCTCAAATAAGTTGAGAAAGATGATCAAAAGGTTCTTCTGAATCCTTCTGAGAGGAAGTTGTCATGGTGGCTCTTGTTGTGGTGTGGATCTTGGGTTCCTTCTGGTGGGTTGTTGTCCAGCGGCTGTAGATAAGGTTTGGTATTTCTTGCCAGGATCCACCTAGGTCCTTTACCTGTTGAGACACAAGTAAAGCCTTCCCCCCAAGTGATTAACTGTTCAAAAATTGATTACATGCACAACCTTATATACACCTTTAGTAAGCCTCTATATTGTGGATAGGGTCCCTACTCCCCCTTTTCTGTTGCTTAAAAAGATGGTTGGGTGAACTACGGGTTCTCTAAATTATAGATTGGCTTGTGGGGCAGGAATGCTTGCAGTGTGTGTAATTTTTCATGAATTAAAGGGTTGTTATATCTTGTGTGACGTATATGCACAACAAAGCAAGGATGCTGTCTCTGGGGAAGAATGAAAAGTAAAGTGTTAAGCAAATCATATAACTGATTATCGACAACTGTAAAAGTTTATATAAACAATTGCAGCTAGCTTTCTTTTTCATTTAATTATGAAGGCCTCCACTATGAGTCCTTACAGGCACTTAACAAAACAAGACAATGTAATTACTAGAATGATAACAATAAATAAAATCTAGTTGAACGGTATTAAACTTACTGTTAATAGTGTTTAACAAAATTTACTATAATAAAAGTAATGTTAAACAGTACTTAACTCTGCTTAATTTCTTATGAAATTAAAGCATAACTGAAGTCTTTTTAATAGAACTTAGGCTTAGTAGAACTTTTGAGTTAATAAAGGTTAAAATATAGACTAAAGCAAATAGACATATTCATATTAAATTAAAATTTATTTCTGTTTTGACAACAATGGACTTAAAAGAACTTAATGTTAATATTATTAAAATAAGTAATAACAACAAACAACAACAGAAGTTCATTTATATCCGTCTATATTCGTTCTATAAACCGTCCATAAATGTACTTATTTGTATATTAGTGGTACCAAGGCTTCTCATGTTTTGAAAAACACTACCAAAACTTGACATCCACCTATAAATATATTTCTTTTTCCAGGAATTTTTTCCTTTTTCTAGGTATATTTGTCTATAATTAATAAAGAAGTAGAATTGATTATTAAACTAAAAGGACTTGTAATGTCTTTTAACAGTTGCATATTAGACAATTTAAAGTAATGACATTTATATAAAATCTGAGACAGCATTAAATAAAATGACTGTATTATATAAAATTAAAATTTTAATGTAACCAATTTGTTATGACAAAGAGAAATAAAATTGTATTTAACCATGTAGCATGGAGATCTTCTATTTCTTCTTGGGGAATAGCTATGACTTTTGGTGTTACTTCAAGTTTGGTTCTTGTTAGGATTACAGTTGTGGGACCAAGTTCTCTTTCTGCAGGTGCCTATGCAGAATCCTTTTGATGGACATGGTGGAGGCTGCAGGAGTGGCATTTGAGTGCATGGTGGTTGAGCACACTCCTGGTGAATGAGGTTGTTAGTTGAGGCTGAATTAAGAACAGGGCTTAAATGTGTTGAATTACTTGAAACATTTTTTGTATCAGCTTGGGAAACTGGAGTTGGAAATATTCTTAAAGGTGTTAAACAGTCTCGCTGATTTAATGTAATGGTCTTGTTATAAATTATGGGTAGGAGATAATTTTAACTCCTTAAAAGGCCTTTATTACAAAAGGGGAAGCTCAAGGGATGGCCTACACTGCTGCTGCTCCATCAAGGAGGAGGTTCATATCAGTGCTGCTGCTCAGCTGAGCTGCTGCAGAGCCACTGCAGAGCCGGGAGTTCGCCCTCACGGTGGTTCTCAGGAACTCGCACAGGCTTGTTTGGTCTAGGGGTGTCTCTCCCTCCAGCTACTTTCTGGGTTATGGCGAGATACAGGAAACTGTCCACAAATACCTTAGGCATTTCTGGTTTAGTGTTGTCTTTTGTAGGTCTGGATTCTGTGTTGGCTCGTCTCAGCTAGGGATTTCTGGTGTTAATTAGGTCCGGACTTGCAGCAAAGTCTCATGGGAGTTCCAGCGATTTCCATAAGGATGGTGGCAGCAGCTTGACGGACAGGCCAGATGCCAGCAGGAAGTAGGGAGAGGGGCAGCCAGAAGTAGGAAGAGAGGCAGGCGGAGAGCAGGTGGGGGAGCAGCAGAGGCTTAACTTCAGGGAAGGTAAGGGATTTTAATGTTTTTGAAAAAAGGGCATACAACATACAACTCAAGGGGTGAGAAACTGGGGTCTGGGGTAAAAATGGCATACAGCAACTAATAGGGCACAATTATTAGCTTATAACACTTTGAGGATTCAACATGTAGTCAGGAGTCTTTTAATTTTATTCACCTCAGTCTTTTCTACTTCCCATCCCACAGGGGGTATTCTGCGGGGGATAGCAGCATATTCATTACATATTGGATATCATGGGGGGTCAGTACATGTATCTGAATGTAGCTCTCATCATGTTGTTAAAATAAAGTGAGTCCCTTCCATGGTCTTTAGCAGCTTTGCACAGTTCTTTAATTTCCCCATAAGTCATTGATTCATACCGGGGCGACAATGAATTTTGATACCATGTGCCAGTCCCCTTCTCTGATTGCAGCTTTTCAAACTTTGTCCCAAAGGTCTTCTCATTAGTATCTGGGGAGCTTAAATCCTCTTCAGAGGAAGAAGGGCAAGTCAGCGTTTGGATTAGAATTGGAGTAGCAGGGCTTATCCACTTTGTTTACAAGGACTGTTTTATTGGCAGAGGATGAGGGCATAGGCACCGCCATTTTGTCAGGCATAGAACAGGAAGAACCTTGGTTCAAAATGGCAGACATCTGGGGTGGAGTTCCAGAGGGGTGGCTTAGGGCAGAGCCGGGGTGATTGATGTTGGAGGCGTGACCCATAGTCGAGGACATGGCTCCCGAAGGTTGGTTTGGACAGGAAGGGAAGGTTGTGGAGGCAGGAAGTGAGGAGACAAGATGGTGGGAGAACAACTAGACCCTTGGGCCACATTTTGACTCCCTCCTTCTTGGATGCCTGGGGTATTAGGCTCTGAAATGGCATGGCCACCGTCATTTTGGATCACTTTTGAGGGTCCATGAAGAGAAGGTTCCAGGGAGGGTTTTGGGTCGAGGAGACTGATGAATCAAGCAATTGACGCTGTGCTTGCTGGTGAAGGGTTTCAAGGATAATATGGAAGATGAGAAGTATGTGGGGAGCAACAGGGTCCCTCTTAATTGACAGATCATTTAATTTAACTCCCACTGAATCCAAAATCTGATGGTACAAATTTCATTAGCAGAAGTGTCTGGAAAATTTTTTGAAATCCATTTCACAATTGATTTCAATTCCTTCTTTGAAACTTCTTTGTCTTGGTGCATTAGAATTAATTTAAATTGTCCATATACTCCCCTCTGTACTCTGAACATCTGACCACCCATTTTTCTCTTTCCTCCTTAGGGGGAACAGCCACTGGAACATGTCAAATCAATGATGGGACTTGGGCACGTATTTTAAAGCATAGTGGCAAAATGGGTTATAAATGTCTTGTGCTTCACCAAACCCACCTGCAATTCTCCGCAGGTGCAACCATTCTCATCCTTGCCGATCCTGGTCGAGGTCCTTTTTGACAACAAATCTGCTGGGCCCAGCACAATCCAAAATTTTGGGGAGCACTGACCTACCCGTCAGCTATCCCCAGGTGATGTGAGCAACACAGGGAGCTCTGAATATCAGAGTCCCTGTTCAGCAGCACCACTTGTTGCAGTGCTGGGAGTTGACTGTGAAAAGTCTTTTGGGTTCCCTGATTTCAGGGCAGATGTGGTGCAGAAAAAGGAGTGGGTGCAATGAAGCGCCTGAAAAGTAAAATCACTTTAATGGGAAATAAAATAGGGATGATGCCCAGAAACCAAACACAGAACTCTCAGGACAAAAGCCATACACTGTATGGGGGAAAACTCCAAAGACCAGAAATGAGGAGGGAGTGGCAATATATAGGCTTGGGGATAGAGGGTTCTAGAAACCAAATATGGAACAGGGGTAACCAATAGACTGAACTGGGGTTCATTAACATAATGGTAGCAAGCACTCCTGGGAGGAGATCTTTGTCTCACCCTAAGTTAAACAAATGTTTCCCAGGGCTTGAAGCCAAGACCTGGCCTGTCAGGGGTGAGACTTGGCTGGCCCTGTGCCTCTGCCAGGCTGATGCCCACAGTCTCTCTGACATATTTTCACTCCTCTCTCTGGCTGCAGTTGCTGATGTACACAGGGTTTTCCCCCACTTCCTAACTACATTATCACCGAACTACTACTACCAATGCTCTTGGATTTGTTCTTGGCCCATGGTGGGTCCATCTGCAAGACAGTTGGTGCTGGCCCTCTGAGACATAGGGGAAGCTTCTGGAAGTTTCTCAAAGAAGCCACCCCTGTAGCCTCCTCTGTACCAAAACCTGATCATACAAATCCAACACACAGTATGCTTATTTTTGGGTTAATAAGGTAAAATTCAATTTCCAACTCTACAAACATTTATCACAACAGACATGCTTATCAAATCTGAGTCTCCTAAGTAACTGAAAAGACCCACAAGTAATTTCTCTGAAGCGGGTCTGGATCTGGCAGTAGAGGAAAGTTCTAAAAGGTCTTTGCCCTTCCCCATGCACCTCCACTTGCTTCTTCCCCACTGCAACACTGCGAACTCACGTGTTCTCCATATAGTGTGCTTTTGTTAGCCAACACCTTAGCAGTATCTGACATTTCCAGAGCAATGGAAAAGATGTAGTGCTGTACACATACTTCATCCTATTTGTAGCTCTGTCAGACAGTGGAATGGTTCAGCTCTTTCATTCTGCTACATCCAGCCAGACTTACTACTGTACATCTGGCAACTGGAACACCTAGCTATCTTTTTGTCCTTGCTCTCTTTAGCTATATCATTAGAGCACTTCTTTTTTTGTAATGACCTTGTGGATTTTTTGAACAGTTTTTTTTCTTTCAGAATCATTTTCCCTTCTTCAATACCCTCAAATTCTTCTAGATGAGGAATTAATTCTTCATCCTTTCTGGCTTTAATTCCTCCTTCAGGAAAATTGAGGAAGGATACCAATAACGTTATAAATGACAATTAAGCAATAATACTTGACTTAAAATAATAATACAACATCTTCCAGTTATTTAAAATGCCCAGTTTATCCAAAGCATATTTTCTTTAATTACAGAACTTTAGTCACAGGGTGAGGTTTCTGGCATTGTCTGTCTCCAATCCAGTTTACTGTGATCTAAATGCATTGTTCTATATGTTAATGTTTCCTAAAGGATCATCAAGATTCTTATTCTGTAACCTGCACTTCTCATGTACACCTTCTCTGTGCTCCATCACCCCTATCCTTACTACCTCTGGCAGTGGTTGTGTGCAAGACAGTAGTAGCTGACTCACACACAGGCAGAATCCTACAGTTTGTGAGACTCTCTGCTGGAGATCCTCTAATTTGATGGCAAGTGCATCATGACTGGTGGACTATTTCAACTTGTTTTACTAACTGGATCTGAGAAATCTTAGTCTTTCAATTTTTTTTGAAACTGTCTGATGCTAAACTATTTTTTTCAACTATAAGAAGAAAGATGTGATCTCCTTTCCCTAAAGTTTTATCACACATTTAAATAGGCTTCCAAACTTCTCCAATCTGAATTTTCAATCTGTCAAAAAATAGGATACCAAAAATAAAATAGAAATTTTATGGAATTAATGGGTCATCTGGCTGAAGATCAAAGCAGCGGCTTGTATTTCCATGAAAAATCCAAACTGTCATGAAGAAAAACATCTCTTCTTAATGCAGGAATTCAATTTTCAGTTATGGATGTTTTATTTTTTTCAGCAATTTTAATATAAAGTGAAGTTTTAATATAAAGTGAAGTAAGATAAATAAAGTACCCTGCATAGTCTTTCAAGCATTTTCTATTCTAAAGTGCAACAAATTCCTCAGAAATGTCCTTGAACAACAGGAATGAGCTATGCTGCATGTCAAATGGAATAAAAGACTTTGTTCTAATGTTATCCAGAAGAAACCTTGGTCCATATGTTTTCATTTGAACACACTGTGAATTAACTTTTGCACACATCAGTAAATATGTATAGCAACCCTCCTTCACAACTCCTATACAATTGTAAAACATTGTAAATTGTATATGTATACACTATTAAATTTTATATGTAAACTGTATGTCCTCTTGGAAGTAAAGTGTCATGATATTTTGCTGGACACTCGCATGTATTCTAATACTCATGGTACTCTATACCGTGGAAACAATAATTTAGGAAAGGTTTCTGTCCTAATGTGACCTTGAACTAAGATCAGAAGAAAATTAGAACCAGGACAAATAATATATGATAGATAATATTTTTTATCAATTTACTGGACATAAAAAAGGATTTTTTTAAAAAAATTGGTACTTCTGAAATCAAATAATGTCCTAATAAATTGAACAAAATGTGGCAGCTTGCTTTTCTTAGAAGTCTTCTTTCCAAGTTTCATTCAATATTCTTTTTGATTTCCTAAATCAGTCCAGCATCCATTAGCTTTTTTCCCTACTAAGGGTTAATAGATTTCATGATTTATTATTGTAATTGTTTTCTTTAACACAAACTGCTGTGCAATGACAAGCATCAGTCTAGAGTGCAGTGTGAAGGTTCATATTTTTACTTTTTTCAGAAACAAAGTGGGGAAAGAAATATCTGCTTTTTGTCAGATAAATATAATTATGGTTTCAACTTTATACAGCCATCTGAACCTTAGCTTGATAAATTATTCTGCCTGTGTCTCTTTCTCTACATAAAATAGGATAAAATCCTAAATCTGGTGAGTTTGGCTTTCTAATATCAATTTAGCTAGGAACAAAAAAAAAATCCTTAGTTTTAAATTCTCCCCCAAAATTTTAACAGGCCCAAGTCCTGTGTTCATTTAAGCTACAGTATAATTTCTTTTTTTTTCTGCTGTTAAGTCTGAAAATATAAATACTGTCTGTCTCTTACAAGAAAATCTGGATAATCCAATTTTCTAATATATCCTAGAATTGTAAGCTATACTTCATTTCTATGGTGACATTTATAATGCTAGTTTTAATCTCACTGCAGCGCATCTTATGTTAAAAAAAAAAAAAAAAAAAGAAAAAAATCAAACCAAAGAAATCACCCATTAAGATAAAGGAACAAAGCATTTATTGCCCTAATTCAATTACATACAGAAGTAAGTTAAAAAACCATGAACACACTTCTTCAACAGGATCTGGAACACTAAACAAACAAGTCACAAGTAGGATTTGCTGTAAATATATAAATAATGAAAATAGATAAATATATAAATAATGTTATTTACAGCATTTTTGAAAGATTTGTTTTTTAGCTCTGCCGGAGCCTCTCTCCACTTGTCCATGGCCCAAAACCCCATTTCAGCACTTCCTGAGGCCATCAGCCCCAGGCTGGGGGTGAACAGGGCAGATCTTCTTTTTTCCACCACCTGACAGGTTTGGCCAAGGAGGACCTTCATTGCCCACCCCACAGGTAGGTCCTGCCTCAAGAAATCACTGATTATTTCCGGATTATCCTTAAAGATTGGAAGCATTGAAATCTCATTAAATTTTAACTTGCACATACCAGAAGCATTTAGCATGTGTATTTCTGGTTGATATACCAAATACAATCAAAATGGAGACTTCTGAAAGAAGCACAGTGTAGTGGTTTGAAAGCAAAACCAGTGAGAGACTCTAAGTCAGAAACACAATTTAATAGAAAGAAGGTAAAATAAAATAAAAAGCAATAGTACAGAAGACCCCTGACAGAGTCAGAATACAACCTGACAACCTGTTAGTTAAGGTGATGGTAGCAGTCTAGATGAAGTGGTCTCTTTGAAGCAGTGATCCTGTAGAAAGGTCTGGTAGCTCTTGTCCACTGGGAATCCAGTGGGTAAGGGCCTCCTGTGCTGTCCCAAATCCCAGATTATATCCAGGTGGGAATGCTTGGCTCCTCCCCCTGGGCGGAGCATCTCACAATGGGATGATATCTTTCTATGAGTCATACAGAGGGTCCTTGATGGCCCATTAAAGAGAGATATCTCCCAGAGGGAGTTATCTATGAGTCATGCAGCAAGGCATTGATGGGCCATTAGCAGAAAATAGCCCAGAGGGAGGGGGCCTGGGAAGACACTGCCCCACCTGATTTCAACAGCTCATGAAGACAGTGATAGAATAAATGCTTTGTGCACAACCTACACTACAACCCAGGACACACAGTTAGACAGCAATGAGAAGAAGAGATTTCTGAAAGAAACACAGCAATGAGACAAAAAACAGACTGTGGAGACCTCTTTTTAAAAAAATTTCACCTACTGATAGTACAACTATTTTATCATAAGGGCTAGCTAGGCAAGAAGATCTTGTAAGATTTCCAGGATAATATTTCTAAGGGTAGAATCATAGAATAGGTTGAAAAAGACCCTGAAGTTCATCAAGTCCAGCCATTAACCCACCAATACCAAGTCCAGCACTAAACTATACCCCCAAGTGCCACATCTACATGTCTTTTAAGTACCTTTGCGGATGGTGACTCATCCACTTCCCTGTGCAGCCTGTGCCAGTATTTGACAACCCTTTCAGTGAAGAAATGTTCCTAACATCCAATCTAGACCTCCACTGGTAAATGTGGAGGCTGTTTTCTCTTGTCTTAACCAGACCAGGGAGGAGAGCTTCCACCATTTCACAGCTTCCTTTCAAGTTGTTGTAGAGTGCAATAAGGTTTCCCCTCAGCCTGCTTTTTTCCAGGCTAAACAACCCCAGCTCCCTTGGCCACTCCTCCACTTGTGCTCCAGCTGTGTTACCCTTCTCTGGACACACTCCAGCACCTCAATGTCTTGTTTGTAGTAAGGGGCCCAGAACTGAGTACAGAGGGACAATCACTGCCCTGGTCCTGCTGGCCACACTATTGTTTATATAGACCATGCTGTCATTGGTCTTCTTGGCCACCTGGGCACACTGATGGTTCATGTTCAGCTGCCTGCCAAACAGATCCTTTTTTGTCACACAGCTTTCCAGCCACTTTTGCCCCAGTCTCTAATGCTGCATGTGGCTGTGACCAAAGAGCAGGACTCAGCACTTCCTGTTGAACCTCATGCAATTGGTCTGTCCAAATTTCTCTGCAGAGCCTTCCAACCCTCCAGCAGATTGACACTCCCACCCAACTTGGTAGTTTGTGCAAACCTACCAAGGGTGCAGTTGATAACCTTGTGCAGATTGTTGTTAAAGACATTAAACAGAACAGGCCCCAATAAGTGAATCCTGGGGACAATATACATAACATTATGTGGTAAAGCAAGTAATGTGTTCCTCATGACAAGTGGATTAGCCAGGAGACTTCTATATAGTGCTTAGTGGATTCAGACTATTTTCTGTGGTTTGCTCTGAGGCTGTTTAAGGTATAGCAGGGTGCTGTAGGTACTGTTCTATCAAATTAAATAAAGGGGAAAAAAAAGTAGGATAAAGACACTTGTCATCCTTATTTAGTCTTGCACCAAGCTAAATACAAGTCTTAGAATTTGTTTATATTCTTTCTCTTAATCTTTTTTTGTCACAAAGGTGACAGGAATGCATCAGGAATAATGAGGCAGAATTATGCATCAGGATTATTGTGAGATTTGAAATTAATACATATGTACATAAACTTTAACTTCTATATCCAGTGTATTCAGAAATTTGCCCATTAGAGAAGTGAGATGGGAAGGCAAAAAATGCTTCTTTTTTCCAGTCTTGAGTTTACTTTACAGGTAAAGAAAAAAAAATTTAGAAGATCGCAGGTAGTACTTTCAGTATTTCACCTCACAGTTGATTAGCCTGGGCATCAGTGACAAAAAGGTTTCCCTCTTGAATATTAACATAGTTTTTGAAGCTTGCAAGTTTATTGTCTCTACATCCCTTCCCATAACCTTGGTAAGAGGCAAACAAATGAAAAGTTGACAAAGGCCAAACTGCTGTTGCACACCAAATGGTTGTTTTCTCTGTTTACCTCGTTATGTCCCAGAAATAGCTCTTTGGGTCCACCACAAAAACTTGTGTTTTAAATAGGTGAAGACCAGAATTATTGCACAGTTTTCACACTGTATTCCTCAGTGAACAGTGAGATAAGTATAAATAAGAAAATGAATAAGCCCAGACCTTAAGAGAAATCAGATAATTCAAAATTGAAACCCTGAACTACTTTCAGAACTGGGAAGCAGTCTCTAGGTTTAATTAGGGAATTAATCAAAAAAGGCTCTGAACACCTGCATGGCTATTCAAATTCCAGATCCAAATGCCATGATCAATCCTAGCTGATTATTACATATAGTGACTGGTCAGCTCAGCATACTGCAACCTTTATGAGCTAAAATATTGTTCAGGAACATAGTCATTGTCAGCCCCATCGCATGCAAATACCAAGAGCATAAATATCTTTATGACCTTTTATTTGCAGTATATAAAACCAAAAGAGCTTTATAACACAAATGAAAATTAATTGCACAATTACCTTTCTCCTGGGTAGATACAAAAAAAAAAAAAACAAAACCAAAGCAAACCCCCAACAGAAAAGATAAAACAACAAACACGTTTTTCTCTCTCATATTCTGTACTGCCTTTCTGCCTGCTTCATAGCCAAGTAGGACAAACACAAAAGACTTAGCAAAACCTTTTCTCTCCAATCCATGTTAGCCATTGTTACCATTGTCCTTTTTGAACCTCACAGTTGAGATTTCTCAGCCAACTTTATTTTTCTTGTGACAAAATTTACCTGAAGTCTTCAGCAAACAATACTAGTAATAAATACATGGTTTGCAGACTTCAGTTTAATCTTTTAAAAGTCATAAGCTTTAAAGGCTTATTTTAGCTGTGGTGTTTTCTTTCACCTTGAAAAAGTCAGTGTTTCCTCAAAATTAAATTATCTTAATCTCCCAAATAATCATAACCAAATAATCATAACTAATTAGTTATGATAATAATCATAACTTAAAAAAAAAACCCCTAAAAAATCCCATTTCATTGATATTGTGTGAGAGAGCAGCAAGGGAAAGATGCTGCTTACAGCCCTCCCCTGAGAGCAAGTGTGGCAGAGGCAATGCCTGCTTGGCCAGGTGTAGCCACACAGTACACAGAGCAGCAGAGCACAGCCAGCCCAGGGATTTCCTGGCAGGTCTGGGCTTATGTTAGGAAGTCGAATCCACAGATCCAAAGGTACAGGTCTATGCATACACGTGGTTATATCATAACTTATAGAAGGACTAGGATTCAAGACAGCTCCTGAGTGGAGGTAGGGAGCCTGTGCCTCCTACAACTCCTTCTCACAAGTGTGATACAAGACCATACAGCTGCATCATTTACTTTTTTTGTCTTTGTTATTCTAAGTTCATCTTTGCCAAAATCTCCACCTTCTGTAATTGTATTCAACAGAAGTAAAAGTTCCTGTATATTGAATATTTTCAGTGGCATAAGTCATTGCAAATTTTCACTGGATTCTCTAATTATGTTTGTTCTGGGAGATATGAAGCTTTCTTTGGAATCATGTGTATCATTGGGTTCTGCATTACACTGGAAAAGTTGCTGGAAAATCAGGAAAGACTGCATTGCATATCTACTTCTTGTTTGGACCTAACAGATTACATTTGAAATATATACCGAATAATCTATTAATGTATTGACCAATTTGCGTGACCAATTTTCATGGAAAAAATGTCACACTTCACTGTGATAGTTTTACCTCATACTAAAGGAATTATGTACTTATTTTTCTTTGAATTATACATGCTTACTTATTCCCCGGGGTTTTATGTAACACATTAAAAACAACAGCAAGATTATTAAACCAACCATTTTGAATCTTATGATTTAAAAAATCAAGTAATAACCTTAGAAAAAATAATTAACATAGTCATTAACATAGTCACATGAATTCCTGGAAAATATGTGAAACAGGTACCTGGGCTTGTCTTAAGTAGTGATCCTAAAATTTACCTTTACATAAATGTTTCAATGAATGTATTGCTGCTGTTGATCCCAGCAGTAGTTATTCTTAGGCACAGTGTAAACATCCTCCACATAGCTGTGGCCAGAAGGTGAAGTAGATTGAGCAATAATAGGACAGAAAAAGACAGAGACAATATTTTAACATGAATCATGGCACTTTTATATGCATGAAATATGTAAAATATTATATGACATATATATAACATGAAATTTTCCATTAATAATGGAGAAACTTCTGGGGAGATCAACTGAACTTTAAAAAAAAAGGGAAGAGTCACTCCTTTTGTGGATCCCTGCCACAAATGTTTGGCAGGATATTCCAGCATACCAGGGTATTAGAAATGGCACTAAATACCTGAGATGCATATGCCAGAGGTCACAGGAGGTGATAACCAAGGTAGACCCTAAAAAATAAAGAATTTAAAATAATGAAAGAGAGCCAACAAAACTTCTGTAGTATTCAATGTTATTTTTTGTAAACAAGGATATCGCTTATAATTTTAGTCAATTTTTACCTATAAAAGGGCTTCCTTTTTTATACCTTCCCTTGAGGTGTTCAGTGCTTGTCTGCTCATTTGTCAGAACACAGAGTTAGATGGAGCCCAGATCAGATCCAGTGCAAACACTTAGATATTCAGGTCTTGTTTTCTGTTTTCACTCCTTGAGATGCATTTTTTAATTCCTTAGGCAAGCAAAAGACCTTATTAGCTAGCAGGGAGGGGGTTAACAGAAGTAGTTCTTTATCTTCCTGGATGACAGCAGAGAAGACTGGAGGAAAATTCTTTGTGTAGGCTTGGAATCTGATACAGGCAGTATACCCCTACACTGAGTATCCAGCTGAAGAGTGACATTAATCATGTCCAGTCTTATCTAAGCTCAGCAAAATCTTTGGAAAGTCTCTCATGGATGTCTGTAACTAAAACAAGGTTTAATACAGTGGGAACAAGATGATATATAGAAAGATGTGAGAAAAATATTCTTTTTTGTTTCTTTTACTGTTACAATTGGCCACACATTTTGAAATAGTGTACCAGCATAAACTTTATTATGTCTGATGGGGAAAAGCAGAAAAGAATAAAGAATATAATCAATTGGTTTAAAATGCCATATTACGTTGCTCTAAGAATGCCCTTTATGTTGAAATGTTGTCAATTCCTAGCACAAAACACCCTGGAATTTGAATCAGAAGGATGCTCTAAGATATTTTCTGGTTCATTGCCCTGCAATGTCAATAAATTGGTGTCTCCAAAACAAATTATGATATGCCTTGAGATATTCTGCACCTTTATTTCCACCAGCAACCTAGGAAGTGATAATCCCATTGAACCTTGAGTAGACTTTTGCCCCACAGGTCTCATTCAATCGTTTTTCTGTTATGCTATATTTGGATGCTGCTGAATTTGTTTTCCAAGAGGCAGGGTCTCAGGTACCCACTGACTGCCTGTTTTCATTTACAGAAATAACTTCATTAGCAATATGTCATTTTCTACTGCAATGCCCCGTAGATAATTAGAATGTCTATGGGAGGGAGTGGCACATATCTTTTATTAGTTTCTTCACACAAAAATATGATATGAATAGTGGAAATGGATTAATATATGGATATTTATTGATAGCATATTTTCTATGATTCTCAAGTCTCTTCATTTTTTATTCTATACCATTCCATGAACGGTAACTGTATTCCTAAGAAACCATTTCAGGTTCTTCCATGAGAACACCCTTTACTGTATGGCAGCATAATAAATTACACACCTTTGCTTCCAGGGTATGTCTTAATAGTAACACAAATCATGAAATAATAAATTTTAGTTACACAGCATCTTATTTTTATATTAAGAGCTTCATAAAATTAGCTACATCTGTTTTAGTTCTGATTTACTCTTTTGGAGTTTACAATCTGTAGAGACATTCTTATTCTGAGTCCCTCGCCATACGCAAGCTCTTTCTGCATTTGACTCTCCCAGTCAAATACTGTGATTGGTAAAGTCTGCTTTCATTTCACTGAAATAAATCACCCAGGTATTCGCTTTCCTTGAATGCAGGTTTGTAAGCTTAAACACTCCTATGAAAGAATGTCAATGTGAATTATATTAAAACAGTTTAAAATTTATTTATGTGTGTCCTGGTTTAGGGCAAATTTTGGGAGGAAACCTCCGAATGGGGTTCCTCTGGAGAGCAAACTTAAACGGCCCCTCTCCCCAGCCAGTCCAGGAAAAGAACTTCCTCAGAGAAAAGTGGAAAAAACTATTTATTTAACTAACAAAGTGCCCACAAGCATAAGGAATGAATAATATGAAACAATAAAACCTCTCACTGCTCCGAAGAGAGATGGCAAAACTGAGAGAAGTCCTTGCCAGGAATTAGCTCAGCTCTCTCAGTCTCTTATCAGTCCCAGTCCTTTCGGTGCTGGAAAATGCCGAGGTCCAGGCCCTGGTGGGCTGCGAGTGCAAGATCCTGGTCCTCCTCTTAGTTTTTCAGTCCAGAGAAGGTTTAAACAGTCCCAAGAAAAAGGAAAAAAAAAAACAGTCCAGGAAGCTTCTTTGCCTCAGCTAGCTAAACTAACTAAAAGCAAAAAAATTCTCTCTCTGACCACTGTCCATACCTCCGATGAACACAGAGTCTGGAGAAAAAAAGAATGTGTAGGAGTGAAGGCTGTTTTCTCAAAACAAACTGCATGCTTCTTCTTTCCCTGCTTTGCCCTCAGAACCAGTCTTAAAGGTACAGAACACAACACACAGCACACACAGAACAGACAACTGGAGATACAAGCATCATAAAGTCACCCTAGGACAATGTGAAACCAACCCTTAGTAGTGTAGATACTGGCATGAAATATTTTAGTTATCACAGAGATATGACATATTTAGCTATCATAGAAATGTTGCCTTTATTTCAGAATATTGTCAAACTACGGTGATATTGTTGCATTATTGAACATCTAATTATTCAGTACAGGAACCGAAGTTTTTGCTTTATATTTTTTAGATATTCTTCATTTAGTAGCATAAGTGGATCAAATGTAAGCAACTAGTACAGGTCATCAGCTGATGAGAGCAGTGGTGGTCATGCTGGTTTACTGATTTGGGGCCCTTCTGGAGCTGCTATAGATATTGGAATGGGGAAATTGGGTGAAATGAACCTAAAGCAGAGATGCTTGAGTTTGCATATAAGTGCAGTTGGTTGGAGTTAAGCTAAGATCACTCATGTGCATAAATTTAGGGAGATGTTGAAGCAGTTAGTAGCCTTATAGTGCACAATGTACCATAAGACTCATACAGTGGGAAAATGTTAACTTTGTATCAGGATAAACAGTGTTAAGTTTGTTCCTAGTGAAATTTCTAGTCACAAAAAAGATGTGCTAGATGTTTTGTTTTGTTCTGGTTTTATGCACTGTATCACAAGGAACACAAGTTAGATACTGTTATGACAAAAGGTTCAGCACCTTTTTGCTCTGTCCCTGTAGAGGTCATCCATTCATAACTCAATATTAATTCTGTCTTGAAACAGATAAAGTACATTTCCTGTCACAGCATTAAACTCACAGATGTTCAAATCCACAACAGATTCTAAAATATAAAAATATTGCACATATAGTTTTAAAATCTGGTTTCCAGTATCTAGGATAGTAATGCATGCTGGGATTCTGTTTAAGATTCTGACACATAAAGTCTTATCTCCTTTCTAGTCTGTAGGGGTAAGTTAGATGACATCACAATCCAAGGGCTTCCGTAACAGTTGGTGAAGAGACACACAGTACTGCCAGGGAATCACAGAGAAATGCTGAGTTGATTGATCACCAGATGTTTTTTTAGGGTGAGGCAAATCTTCTTAGTTGAATTGATTGAATAGACTAAGGAAGCAATTTGGTTGCCTAAGACAGATGTTTAAGATGACATAATATGTTCTTTCTGGTCTACAGCTACTACATCAGAAAACCACAAGACTCCTTTTAGTCCTGTTTCCTATCTGCCAACCTCATGCAGGTATCTCTGGAGGTCTAGATTCACAAAAACACTGATTGCTGTGGAAATCTAGACGTTAACTCAGATGTTGACACCTACAACACAGTTAAATTGCCTAGATATAGGTAATTTAGATTATCCAATATATCTTCAGGTATAATATATTTTTTGTCCTTTGAATAGGACAAAAGGTCTAAAAAAATCTGTACTCTTCTGTAGAGGGTGATATGAGCCCAGATATGGTGTCCTGAAAATTCTCGAGCTGCAGTAGATAATTATATCTAGTCAATATAGTCATTCTCAGGTTTAGATGTCTTACATTTACATTTTGCTGTATCTACATCTTATTGTATCTATAGAGCAACTGTATTACACACTTGTAAAGTCCAATAAAGTCACTCAGTCATTTCAACATTGAGACAAGGTAAGACGGTATAGACTAGAACACTATTGTTTCATGTTTTAATCATGTATTAGTCTGGATAATATAGTAGGAGGAAGGAGAGAACACACTGCCCATATTGTTGTGATCAAAGATAAATTATAACTGAAAACACAGCTTGGTATTTTGGAAGCCTACCAAGCATAAATATGGCCAACTGAGTATATGGGCTCTGCAGTAACAGGACAAGACCTTCTCCACCCTTTTGTTATATCCTTAGCTTAACAAATGCCAGCTGACAGAGAGAGTCCTGTATGTCCAGATATGCTGAGAGTGATAGAACTGCCATCATGACTAGATAAGAAGAAATGGTTAATGAGGTACATAACTGGGCAGACTAAGGCATCTTAGGATGGCAGCATGGAAGAAGGAAAGATGGATGCAAAAGAAGGGGACCTACAACAGTCTTACAGTATCACCTACTCCATTCTGAAACCAGGGACACCAGCTGAAATGGCAAACATACAAGTTTGACCAGGTTTGTAGTAATTAATCATTCATGTTATTCCACCCTATTGCCTGTTTACAACAAAGTACCCTAAATCAGAATATCTGATATGCTAGTAACCAGAAAATCAAATTTTCTGAAAGTCTATGGCACCAGAGAGTGTGAGGCACTACCAAGAAATATGGTACTTTTAGGATCTGCACATAAAACTTCACCCAGCACAAATTTTTCACAAAAAAACCTCCCAAAACAGGGTTGAAGTTTGTGTTTTTACTGATTTATGACTCAGAATTCTGAAGTATAACAGGAAGCACCATACCATCTTAGGTAGGTGTATGTTTGCAAGTAAGCTAGTATCTAGGTAGTTGCATAGTTTGCTAATTTTACTGTGTAAGAGCTCAGCTGGTAAACTCACAATAGATTTAGCTGATACCAAAAACCTCTTTTCAGGAAAAAGAACTGCAGCTTTCTCAGGGAGTTGCCTTTGAGTTACAGTACAAATTGACTGCTTTGTTACTCATAGAAAGTCAAATGAGCAATTGACACAGATGCAGAGCTAACAGTTGGTTGAGAAACAATATATTAGAAGACTTAAGTTAATTCTCCTTATAATTCAAGCACGATAATTGGAAGTTTTGTAGAATACACATAAATGAACTGTTTGTAAATGACTTTAATACAAAGATTTTTAAAATAAAAGAAGATGCATATGTTGTATAAAAGTTATGCTACATATTCTTGATAATTCTGGCAATGAAAAGCTAGCCTTTATACCTAGGGTGCAAGACATTGGCTCACAGAAAAATCAAAGACTTTGTTGTAAAAAATCTTTAAGAAATTATAGAGAAAAAATGGGGAAATTCAAACAAAGCCATATGCCACACATAGCTCCTGAAAGATCTCCATCCTATATACCCATAATATGTGAAAAGTGTAACTGATTTGAAAGATATAGAGTTGATACATTAAAAAAGGGGGGGGGAAAGAGGAAAATATGGTCTTCAGTGATGTTCTTATTATTGACTACTATTGAGGAAAAATTATATTCACTGGAAATTAGGCTATTCCTAATATATTTGTGTAATTTCTATTCCAAGTGTACTCCTTTCTGTATTGGATAATTGATATGTTTAACTTATACTGCCTCTTACTTAAAATACTGTATCTGTTACTTGACTCTGACAACCAGAAATTACTGGCTGTGTTCAGAATTGCAACTTCAGAGTAGAATGCAGTCCATTGTTCTGATGATGCTGTTGTTTAAGATGAGTGATTATCATAACTGGTAATGAAATCTATTCCTGATTTTTTTAATAATACCAAAATAATATGGGACAAATATTGTATAATAAGACAATACTCTTTTTATGGCTTCAGGAGTGCATAATTGAAAAGTATTATGACTATTATATGTTTTTAACTTTATGCTAACCAATTCAAAACTACTCAGGCAAAGTTCACACTGACTCATTTAATTTGTAATTTTGTTGTTCCTGTCAGTGGAGCTCATCTCCTCTCCGGTTTAAAATGCGTGAGTTCTAGTTATGGGAAGTAGCAATTTTTCTTCAATAGTCTTATTTATGGTTAGTTGTGCATTCACTGAAATTGTACTCTTGATTAATTGAAAATAATTTAAAAATGTAAAAAAACCAAGAAAGTATTTTGAGCTAAAAAATATCTGTAGTATGTAGTTTGGTTTTTTCTTTTTCTATTTATGTTTTTTCCTTCTATTTGTCTTTTTTCCTTCTTCCCCAATCTGTCTTCCTTCGCCCTCCCATCTAATGTTGTTAGGGAATAACTAATTATGTCACTTCCCAAGAGAATTCCCTGTGCTTCAAGGTCTGCAGAGGTCATGTGTGTTCCTATCAGAGTTGTTCTTTTTGAAATCATTTAACATATTGTGGAGAACAGAGAGGATTCAAACTATGCTACTTATCAGCCGATTGCCATAGCTACCTAGTTATCAGAGAATTATCTTTTCCTCTTTTCAGCCTGAAAAAGATGAACATATTCTGAGTTACTTAATAGCATCATTTTTCTAGTATTTATTTAGCAAGGACACACACACACACAGAGTACTTATTTAATAAACAAATAATAAAGTATTTCAACAACTCTGACTGGTAATTCTCATCCCAGAACATTAGTCTTTGACTGTGGAGTCCTCCTGTTCTAAGGAGGCTGGAAGTTGATCTTACCTTGTGTTAACTGCTCCCTTGACCCAAACCCTAAACTCCACCCCTGCTCTGCCCTATAAAAACACCATGACCCTGCCTTTGCTTGGTCTTTTCGTCTTCACTCCTCTCCCCCACTCCGGGAGTAAGTAAATGGATTCTTGAGCTAAATAAACAAAGACCCGTCTCGTTCCTTCCCCTGCTGGTGCCAGCAGCTGCCACCCTCCCTGGACATGATGAACTCTGTAGCTATGTAATGCTACAAATGGTGGAGGATGTGGGCAACCAGTGAGAACAGCATGACGGGCACCCCGTAAATCACCCACTGACAGCTACACCTTGCGGGACCCTCATCTTAAAAAGGAAGACTCAAGAGTACCATGGCTGGAGGCCAGGTTGAGAGTGATCTTAAAAACATGGGGGTAAAAAGCTTATGGGGAGGGGAACTCCCAATAAGGGGACCTGCTTACTGTGAC
The DNA here is from genome assembly GCA_024734555.1 of Trochalopteron elliotii. Lineage (NCBI taxonomy): Eukaryota > Metazoa > Chordata > Aves > Passeriformes > Leiothrichidae > Trochalopteron > Trochalopteron elliotii. Next base: position 1,504,189 of record JANPWX010000064.1, on the reverse strand, counting down.
TGAGCAATGAGATTAACATCTACCATCACTCAGCAAGACATTTATGAACAGTTTAAGTATTTTTATTCTTCATGAGAGGGAGTTTTTAAGAGCTACAAGCAGCTGGTCTGCCTGCAAGAAGGACCATTCTGGGGACTCTTATCAACTCTCCCCACATGTTTGCTGCAGCTTATGGATGATAAATCCCTGGTGGCTACTTATGGACAATTATGGATGATTGCAAGCAGAGTGTCGGTGCCCTAGATCAGTAGTCCTTCCCCCTGTGAACCTTCACATTTTTCAGTTTCTGTGAAACTGCCCATTTCTTTCCTTACCCTTTGTTCCTAAGAGCGTGGCACGGAGTGAAAACTGCCAGGATGGCACGGAGTTACTACCATCTCTCTGTCACCCCGTGCCCCTCTCCGCCACCCCTATCTTCCTTTCCCTGAAGGCAGGACAAAGATCGGGACCCGTCCAGAGGTGGCGCAGGAGCGCTACCGTCTTCTCGCTGTCCTGTGTCCTCCTCCATCCCCTGTTTTATCCCCTGTTCCCTGCCTGGGAAGGTTGTGGCTGCACCGTCCAGGGCTTTCCTTCTAAAAATGGTGCTTACCACGTGGTTTTGAGTTCCTCTTTTTCCTGCCGAAAACTTTCTTTCCTGGTCCCAAACCTTCCCTTCTCCCCCTACCTACCCCCCGCTTCCTGCCGCACTGCTGCAGCTGGCTCTGCCCCAGGCCCGAAAGGCAGTGGAGGCATGGCGGAGCTGCTCTGCCCAGCGGGGGAGCCGGGCCCTGCTGTGGCACTGCCGGCCCCACCACTGCTGCCTTGACCGTTCCCTTGCTTCACAGTCCTCACCATCATCCAGAATAGTAACACCCATAACATCAGTACTAAAGCTGAGACCAAACACTAAGGACTATGTCCCTTGTGAAGAGGAGATCAAGGAACTGCACCCCTTCTGGTGAGAAGATCAAAAGCCAAAGGAGATTGAACTATTAACCCATTAAGTAAAAATTTATTAATTTACTTAAGTATCATAATTTCTTTTACTTTATTTTTTTGTGATTAAGTTTCAAATGCTTTTCTATTGGTTGTTAATTTAGCTTACTAATATTCATTTTAGTTTTGCAAACTATTAAGTCATATTCCCGAGAATCCCCTTGTTATAAGTTGTTCAGCACGCCTTTTTTAACCAATTTAAAAATGTGGTGTTGTGGAGTTCTCCCATTCTAAGGAGGCTGGAATTTGATCTTCCCTTGTGTTAACTCCTCCCTTGACCTAAACCCTAAACTCCACCCCTGCTCTGCCCTATAAAAACACCATGACCCTGCCTTTGCTTGGTCTTTTCATCTTCACACCCCTCCCCAGCCTCAGGGGTAAATAAATGGATTCTCGAGTTGAATAAATGAAGACCTGTCTTGTTCTTTCCCCTGCCAGTGCCAGCAGCTGCACCCTCCCTGGACATGATGAACTCTGTAGCTATGTGATGCTACATTTGACTTGCATGATTTCGTGGCAAAAGAAAATTCAATTCAATTTCTGCCCTAAATGATGCATGATAGAAGGTCTTGACCCTGAATTTTTCTAAGAGAGTGTTTCAGTCCAGTTATTCCCACTGCAAGGGAAAAGACTTGTGTTTCATTTGAGGGAGTTGTGATAAGTGGGTATCATTTGTGCTGATGAATATTGGAACAGTGATCAATATTTTAAAAACAGTAGTTAAATTGTAACTTTTTTTAGGAAAACGAGGGAGGGGGGAAGTCTCCCCCCCTTCTCCAGCAGATGTTCAGTAGAGAGGAAGAGACTGAGATAAGGAAGCTATATTTGTCTGGAGATGGGAAAGTTCTGGGGAAAATCCAGAAAAACATTAATTAAAATAAATGTACTGCCTTAGTGTACCATGAAATTATTTGGATGTGCAAATATGGTATTTACTTATATAATATGAGCTTAATACGCATGTGTAACTCAAGGGGTCACTGAAAGGACAGTGAGGAAGACTCTTGAGCCTTCCTCAAATGACCCCCAAAAGTGGGGACACCCCTGGAAAGGGGATGGTGGAGCATGCACAGTACAGGTGGTGATGGGTGGAGATAAGGGCAGTGAGGTAAATCTTACGAATCAAAAATGGGATGAGATGGAAGGTGACCATACATAATAAAAGGGGTCAAACAGATGATTTTGCTTTGTAGGTGTGGGAAGGGTCCTGGCCCTGCTCGCTTACCCCGCAGTATATCTTTTGCTCTTGTATTATTAATTTCTTTTAAAAAACCAATATATATCATTTACTATTAGCCAATTATTGTAACTTTTAAGCTGCTCAAATTAAAATTGCTGCTATATCTAATCTTGTTGGGGGAGATTTTTTTGGATTGGATAATTAGGCGGCTCATTCATTCATATCAGAGTCTTTAGGAAAAATTAGTTCTCCATGTCAGTTCATTTCAGAGCAGAAGAAAGAGATAGATATTTACAGCCTGACCATCAATGTTAATTTATAGACAAGGTATCAGTGTCTTGCAAACCTTGAAGAGGCTTTCACTAAATGTTTGAGTGATGATAGAACGTGGAGTCCACTAAAAATTCTTGTAATTCATACCCCAAAACTTAATACAGCCACATTTACAACCACAATTAAACTACTTAGATGAGATTAAGTTTTCCTCATTTTTTAAAATTACTGATGATACTACACTTGTCCAAAAATGCTACAAGGAACAAAGAACTGGACAAGATCTCCTTGGCCAGCTCTTACATGAAGTTATATCATTTTAATCTCCTGCTTGTCTTTGTCAAGACCCACTTAAAAATCAGCTACTTACCTCACTTAAACTTTTTGGTTGAAAGGCTATTCCATTATTTCATGCTCTGACAATTGTTAATTTTCTTCTAAGAATATTTCTTTACCACAGATAAAGAGGGAACTATTAATAAAATTCACTGGGCACCATGAATGACAAGACAGCAATCCTCATTTGGCTGCTGCTTTTCTAATCAGTTATACCAATTTCCAGCTTGTCTCACCTTAAAAGTTTCTTTTATTGTATTACCTCAAAAGTCCTAGAAAGCTCATGGATTTATTTTTATGAATATTTGGAAGCAAAAGCAGATAAATTGAGTATTTGAAGTACTTTCATAAAACTGATTGGGGGAAGGTTTGTTGCTAGTTTTGATAGTGTCCAATGCCATATCTTATTAAGGAAATTTACATTTTTGTGTTAAAATACCGGAAAATATTTTAAACTAAAACTTCTATGTTTTCTGGATAGAAGGCTGTGAAGTTTCTTTTCCAGTGCTTAAGAAAACATACACAAAAAAAACCAAGTTCTGTAGAATCTGAATCCAATAAAACTACAGGACAGGAACAACCTTGAGCATGGACCAAATGTCAAGTCCCTTAAAATAACTTGCTTGAAGTTAAAGACTGAAATACATGGAAAGATTTTTTTAAAAAAATAAATTATGTAAATTCAAGTTCGATTGTGTTAAGCCTGAACAAATGGAAAATTCATATGATATTAATCTTTTGAGAAGGAGTAGTCTTTTACTCTGACATAAATGAAAATGAGAAATTCACTAAGGAAAATGAGAGTATTTGCTTCTGCTGTTGGTTTTACCAGGAAGGATGAACGCTGTTTCTTCCGTTCTTTGAGGAGAGTGTTTTTGGCGTATGGCAGCCCAGTGAGACAGGATTACACCAGGGTGAATAATACTGCAGCTTCTCAGGCCTGTCATACTCAGATATTGCTGCAGAACCATAACAGGCAGAGACACAGAAGTCTGTGAACAACTGTATTCCACCCTTTACCATTTCTTTTAAGTTTTTAAATATAAAAAGCTGTACACTTTCATTTTTATGCCATAGAGGACTGGAGATTAGGTTTGCTGTGTTGCAGGCTTGAGAAATTACAGAAATAGAAATGACAAAAATTGTTTCAGCTTGTTTTTCAGAAAAGCTATACCAGAGCTGGTGATGCAAAAAGGGAATGCCCATTCTAACACACACATAAAATACATTATATTCTTCCTTTTTAGTGTTATTGTGATCTACTCTTCTTAAAATTTTTAAGGCTAGAAAAGATATATTATTTAAGCACACATGCTGACTGGGAAGGTTCAAAAGCAAAATCTGCCTTTTATTTTTCACAATGGCAATATAATATTGCCATCATTGTTTTCTATTAATTTCCCTGTAAATGTATGAATTGTCTTTCTTTATTTGTACATTAAGCAGGCATTTTCATTGTGCTAATTAAATAGCACTTACTTCTTTCTCCTGAAACGTTACAATGCACTTTATTTCAGCATTTATTCTACTCATATATATGCTTGGAATTTTTCTGATGAAATCACATATAATCAGACAATGCCAATTCCATCAACCAAATTTGAAGCACAAACACTATCATAGAGGTCTAGGGGAGTGAAGTAAATGTTAATAAACATAGTATAGATATATAGAGAATATATTTAAGTTCTCTGCCAAATTAAGACTTCTCTGTAGAGGGCAGTTTCACCAGGAAAAAAGAAAACCCTGGTGTCCTGGTTTAGGGCAAATTTGGGAGGAAATCTCCGAATGGGGTTCCTCTGAAAAGCAAATCCAAACAGCCCCTCCCCCCAGCCGGTCCGGGGAAATAACTCCCCAGAGAAGGGTGGAAAAAAAAAAAAAGCCTTATTTATTTAACAAACAAAATGCCCACAAGCATAAAGAATGAATAATAATAATAACAATAATAATAATATGAAACAATAAAACCTCTCGCTGCTCTGAAGAGAGATGGCAAAACTGAGAGTCCGTGTCAGGAGTCTGTTTATCAGTCCCTTCAGTGCTGGAAGATGCCGAGTCCCGGCCCGGTGGGCCACGGGTGCAAGATCCCGGTGCTCCTCTGGGTTTTTCGGTCCAGAGCAGATTTAAACAGTCCCAAAGAAAAAATAAAATAATAATAAAAAAAAAAATTAAAAAAAAAAAACAAAAAAAACCACAAAAAAAAAACCAGTCCAGGAAAGCTTCTTTGCCTCAGCTAGCTAAACTAACAAAAGGAGAAAAAAACTCTCTCTGGCTGCCCTCCGTGCATCCGACGAAGGAAAAAAAAAAAAGAAACCACACAGTCCCAAGGACGAGAGCAGATTCAGAGGAGTGAGTTTGTTTCTCAAAACAAACTGCGCGCTTCTTCTTTCCCTGCTCACTCTCAGAACCAGTCTTAAAGGTACAGAACACAGAACAGACGATTTGGGGATACATAGTCACCCTCGGACACCTGGAAAAATGCCTTGGGAAACCCCATTCTTAGTGCCATAAGCAGAAGGCAGATTGGCATGCTCTCTATGCTAATTGTTACTAGAAAGTTCTCAGTTCTCTGTATTATCATAGGTTGATTTTTGGTGCAGTAATTTTAATATTCGTAATCAATGTCCCCCATTGGACCCATCCCTCAGACCCCACCTTAACTCCCCACCCACACAGGGGTGCAGCTTTTGTCTCTTTTGATGGCAGCTATATTTATTAAATTCTGTAAAGTCCAATTTACCCTCCTCCTATAGTCCTGAGCAGGAATATCACAATTATAAATTTGGAAGCAGATTTATTCCTATACCTCTGTGTTTTCTTTTTAGTCTTTGTGTATAGTACTTAATTTATGTTCCCTTCTTTTTCCACAGGGTTGGGGATTTTGTTTTTTAAAAGATACTTCTTTTATGTGTTGCATCACACCACTTGTGCAGACTCTGATAGCAAGAGTGAAGAAGTTATTGATAATTTAATCAAAATTATTAGTAGTACAGTTAAACTAATGCTAATACTGATACACCAAATTATGCATTTATTACAGCTAGTTCACACTAATAATACAATTAATCACCCTAGTTTATTTTATTCTCACTCCTCCAGTGTGTTGATAAAGCCAGATATCAGTATCACAAATCCAAAAAGAGTATGATGGGACTGGTAACTTTGGATGCTGACTTGTTTTTGCATCTATGTAAGACTGTTTTTATATGCTTGCCAAAACCATCAGATTACTTGCTTGTTCTTCATATGTCCTCAATTATATAATGTAATCATTATTTATTATATGTTGAATATTTCTTTATTTTCTTTGATACCCTAAAGCTGGTTCATCTGCTGACTATTTGTAATTAGTTTCTAGAGTTGAGGATCTAGGTCTGATCTTTGAAGGCCCCTGTGGTTACCCCTGGCTCCACACAGCTATGCTACAGTCCTTTTTTAGAGTCATAGATACCTTGCTCTGAATCACACCATAGCTACAAGCTGGTTTTATCTGGCTGGGATAGAGTTAACTTTCTCCACAGTAGCTGGTGTGGAGCTGTGTTTAGGATTTGTGCTGGAGCCAGTGTTGATAACACAGGGACGTTCCAGCTGTTGCCAAGCTGAGCTTACCCAGAGTCAAGGCCTTTTCTGCCTCTCACCTCAACCCACCAGGGAGGAGGCTGCGGTTGCACAAAGGTGTTGGGAGGAGGCACAGCCAGGACACCTGACCCCAACTGACCACAGGGTTATCCCAGGCCACCTGGCATCATTCTCAGCATGTAAAATGGGGGAAGAAGAAGGAAAGGGGGAAGATGTTTGGGAGTGATGAATTTTTTTTTCCCAAGTCACTCTTACCTGTGATAAAGCCCTGCTTTCCTGGGTGTGGCTGAATGCTTGCCTGCCCATGGGAAATAGTGAACAATCCCCTTGTCTTGCTTTGCTTGTGTGCATGGCTTTTCCTTTACTTATTAAACTGTGTTTATCCCAACCACAAGTTTTTTCACTTTTATGCTTTTAATTGTCTTTCCTGTCCCTCAGAGGACTAAGTTGCTGCACGAGGCATTGTGCTGAGAACTGCTGGTTGGGGTTACACTGCAACAATCCATTACTTACATAAATATATCAACACTATGGTAACAGAAGGAATCACCTCACACCACTGGGCAAAGACGATTTACAACTAAACTAAATATTTAATTGCCATCTGGTCATTCTCCAAGTAGGCCGAGGAAATTCAGAGAAAGTCTGATAGATCTTGAGACTTTTTCTGTTATTGCAAAGACTGTGTTCTCTTACTTGCATTTAGGATTATGAGGCTACAGATGTTTCTAGAGGTTTGTGAGGCTGTTGTCAAGCTCAACCTTCCATTTTTTTTGAGCTGGGATGTCTGAGGGGAATATATTATGGTATTCAGTTCAGTTAGTAGTCTTTTGATTATATCAATTTTGATTTCAGGGTATTATAAAATAATTTTCTCATATATTCCAATTTTTAGAACCACCATACAAATTTGGCTACAGTCCCTGAGTAAGTAATGCAGTTCCCTATAAAACTCACATTTAATTTTGTTTCTACTTGGATTTAATAGCAAACCCATTACCAGTTCTAAGGCTCTTAAATATTATGCTGATGGCTGCCAATTTTTGTCCTAGGGACATATTTACATAGCAGGTAGAGAGATGCCTAGGCTTATTTTGTATGCTATGGCCAAAAGCAAGTCCAAGCTGACTCCTTAGTCCGTAAAAGCAATGAAAAGGTCTTATGTCTTCCTTAGACATGATTACGCCCTTGAAAGGCTTAAAGACCTCAGATAGAAGAGGAAATTAAAATGGGTCCAAGAGATGCATGGAATCAGAATAAACCTAGTACACTCTGTAGGAAATGTATTGAGAAAAATAAAATATCATAAGAGTTTAGAAAACAATTTTGAAATAAGTTCCTGAAGGAACCTAAAAATAAAAATAAATTTCTAAGTCTGTAACACAGTGTATTTCAGTAATACAAAAGATTAAAACCAAAAAAAGTCAGAAAGTTTTACCCGAAGCCATTTTTCTGTGCCAAGTTTGCATGGACAGGTTTTAGTCCAGGGAGTGGCTTCTGTGAGAAGCTTGACAGAGGCTTCCCCCATGTCCAACAGAGCCAGTGCCAACCAGCTTCATGCCAGACCCACCACTGGCCAAGGCCAAGCCCATCAGTCACAGCAGTAGTGCCTCTGGCATGAGAGGTTTAAGAAGGGGAAAAGTTGCTTCACAATAGCAATGGCAACTCAGAGAGGAGTGAGAATATGTGAAAGGAACAGCTGTGCAGCCACCCAGGTCAGTGAAGAAGAAGAGGGAGGAGGTGCTCCATGCACTGGAGCAGAGTTTCCCCTGCAGCCTATGATGAGTCAGTGGTCCCTTTGTGGGCCATGGACATCCACATTGGAAAAGAGATCCACTTGCAGCTCCTGGAGAACTCCATGCTGATCAAGTGAATGCCTGAAGGAGGCTGTCTGGAAGTCTGGAAGTCTCTGCTGGAGCCAGCTCCTGGCAGGATCTGTGGCCCCATAGAGAGAGGAGTCCAGGCTCCCTCCATTTCAGTGCCTTTGTATTTTAATGGACACCTTTACTGCAACAAGGTTCAGACCCTGGGTAATTGTGCTTTTTGATGAGGCTTCCACTATGCTGGGGTCATCCTTGTGGCTTGTTCTCATGGGGGGAGCAACCTTGTTCTTGCTGCTGTATGGCATTTGGTACCTGTATCAACCTGAAAACTGTGAGAATGGATTAAATAGAAGAACTGGGAATCATCCATCATCAACTAATGTTTTTAAGGAGCAAGCCTTCTCAGAAGTAGAATCTAGGATTTATTATCTCTCTAGACACTGATTCCCATGTGTGCCTACAGTGATAATTTTTATGTTCTCTTTGCCCACGCAAGTGTGCAATTACATCAGTGACTGGATGAGTATGTAGGTTGGTCATGTTAAGGGATTTTAAAGATGTTTTGGTTTTGCTTCAAGTGAATTCTTTCACAGATGACTAGACTGAGGAACTTTTATATCCTTGAAGCTTGCTTATCTTTTTCTGCCAAAATGGGCTCCAAAAATTAATCTAGTTTTGCAATCCCATTTATTTCTTATGATCACAGGAGGATGCACAGCTGTAAGTGAGAAGGGTGTTGCTGCCAGCAGTGTCTCTTGAAGAGAAGGTAGTCTCAAGTGTTCAGTCTAAATTCATCTGTTATTGTGAACAGATTCATTTTATTTAATAAGTTCTCATCTTGTTTAAACAAGACATTTCTGTGAAAAGGGAACATGACTACCGTAACTTCATCATCTTTTTAAAGAGATGTTAGTTAAGCCTAAGGGCTGGAAGCAGAAGTGCAAGATGTAAATTAAACAAAGAAAAAAGAGAAGTTCTCCTATATTTATATCATAATGAAATCTTAAGTGTATGAGGTTTTCTTCCTGTGGTACTGTCAGTCACTAATGTTTCTAAAGAGAACATTTCTAAAGACCAGGTTAATCAAGACAGAAAAAGTTGTGGATGCCTTTAATCTTAATGTATCAATTTGACAGCATTTAGCATGTCTGTCAATTACACCTATTTAGCAAAATTAAGAATACAATATTTAAGAGAAAAAAGTCATTTAAAGAGCAACTTCATAATTGAAATTATAGGAAGCTTTGGCTTACCTGAACAGTTTGTATTTATATACGTTTATGAATTGATTAAGGGGGAAATTATTTTAATATTACTTTTTTAACCTTTTGTAATAGGTCCTTTTTTTTTCCCTATAAATATTGTAAGGGTTAATTTTCTAAAGAGCCATCATAGCCACCTACCTGAATTAAAGGACTAGTTTTCCAGTACTGATCAGTGTTTTCATGCGTAATTATCACCAAAAAAGCAAACTAAAAACTCTTCTCTTGCAAAAATCTGCAGATACCAGAGTTTGTGTTAAATTTTAAGGTAAAAAATCTTACATATACAGTCATTAATGGCTCAACATCTGTGAACATCTCAGTTTAAATGGGGGAGAAATGCAGAAGGTTTACTTTCCACAAGACTTCTTTGTCTTCCAATATATATACTTTCCAACATACTCAAACAATGCTGTTTCATTTTTAGGGGATACAAAACCCACATTTGTCCATAGGCTTTAAAAGCGGACTCTGTTCTGCAGTTGGGACAGTTGCACATTCTCCCAAACAATGAAGGTTGCATTTAAATTAAGACTTTATATTTGATTGGTAAATTTCTTTAAAACTGGATTTATATCTGTCTGGTGCTGTGAATTTCTTTTTCTAAATTTGGCCATGCCATTACTCAAATCAGAAGAAATGAAGGAAAAATCAGATAATTTTGCATTATTTTGAAAAACATCTTTATTTGCTTATTAGGTTTTGTGAAAGCATCCTTACTGCAAGTGTGAGAGAGAAAAATTTGCAAAACTCTAACAAAAACAGCATACAACATTTTAAAAACACTTTTCTTAAAAGCGTCTCTGTTTATGTCTGGTTTCTGAGAAAGAAATAAGGGCTTTTTGTTTTCTGTTTTCTTGTTTGTTGTATACAAAAAAAGTAACACAGTCGTGAGACTAATAGCAAATTATTTTTGCACTCATACCTGAAAGACACGCTGATATTGTGAATATAACATTATTAAGTTTCATTATGAAATTACCACAACAATTAAAGTCAGCTGTGAAATACTAGTTCAAGAATAACTGTCTCATTTTAAAATAATATCATTAGTCCTTGTCATGCAGAGAAATGTAACTAATGTAAATTTAATTTACATATCCCTGCATATTTATTTTCTTTCTTTAACCTTGTAATCACCACAAGTAATTTTTCAAAAATGTGACCTTAATAAGTAATTAACATTTTTCCTAAACTCACCCTAACAATTGTTAGTTTATTATTATTAGCGTTCCTGTAAACAAAGAAAAACTCAGTTCTAAAAAAAGATGCTCAAAGAGCAGAAAACCTAAAGATAATGGTAAAAAAATGCATATTTCATTTAGAAGAGTTGAAATAATAATAAAAACATTAAAATTTATGTGTGCAAATACAGCCACAGAGTTCACACAAACTGTGAATCTCCTTATGTGATTCTTGTTGACCAACAATTACTATCATGCTGTCTTCAATATTTTTTCTAATCAGGCAGAAAGCTCAGAGTCTGGTATTAATTATTTGTATTAGACATACGGGCCAATTTATCTTCCTTCTTCTCTATGAATTATTCACAAACATATTTCTCAAATATAGTAATTATTCAAAGACTATTTTCTGTAGTGAGTAGTGAATAACATGCTCACAAAATAAGGATTGCGAATGTATTTAAAGATAAAATTACAATTCTGTTCTAATTTCTGTGGGTACAAACCATAGGAAAAGAATCCTCTTGCATAAGTGAGTAGAAGACAAAACAACTGAAGCAATTGGGACACACTAGGAATTCTCTGAAATACAAATAATTTCCAGGGCCTGAGAAGCCCAGAATTGAAAGTATAAATATTTAAGTTGTTGAATTAACTATTCATTTAATTTGAATAATCTGTCATTGCTATAGAAAATTATTCTCATTGGCACATCTTCCTTCCAACAACCCATTTGCTAGACTATTCACAAGAAGGCAAACATAAAGCCGTCAGTGCAAGTGAAAGGATTCATCTAACAGTGAATATTCACAGGAAATCATTTGCCCAGCTGGCAGAAGTAACTGTGGTAGCTAGAATAATTACTGGATATCTGAACTACATAGTTTTTGCCAAGACTCAAAAGCTTTTCTCTGAAAAAAAGAATCATAGGGCTTGGGATATTTTAAATGAGCTTTTGATATTTCTTCAGTCGTATTTCCATATGACATGTGTCTCCATTGCTAAACTAAAAGAAAAATCCACAGTCTGGATCTGATTCTGCTCTGAGATACATAAATTAATCAGTGTAGTAGGGTATAATCACAAGTAGCCTGAAATGTTGACATCTCTACCAGGTACTGTATTTCTGTAACGACTGATCTCTTGTTAATAAGCTGGGAGCTTTGTAACCAAATGCAGTTGTCATAAATTTATGCTACAATAATTTCCTTTTAAATTTGTGATGTGATATATAGTGACAATAATTTGGAAATGAGAAACTAGGTTTAACAACTTCCTTCGTCATAATCATAGCCAGCATAAGTCAGACGTTATTTTGGACTTTCCAAAGTGTAGCAAAAATTTTCTTTTGTAGTTGTTTTTTTCCTTGAAAAATCTAGGATTTTTCTTTTGATCTTTCATGCTGTGGAATTTGAATTTAACATTCTAATGTTATTTTATCCTCCTATAATATTCCTCCCAAATTGCAGAACTATTCTAAGGTTAACTTGTTCAGACAGAATTAAATAATAAGACATAATTAATAAATATTAACATGTACTCTGCAACATCCTTAGACTATTTCTTAATGTGATCAATTGTAGTCTTAACAAGAAAAGTTTTCAAATGGGCTGGCTCAAATTACTTTAATGGAAAAGTAATATGCAACTGCTTCCATATATTAGAATAAGACTTTATAATCTTGTTATTCCATCCAGAACATTAAATTAAGAAATATAAGGTTTTCTTTTATCTCATGCACCTGTCTTTCAAAATGTCATTCTATAATAGTCAATAAATATTTTACCATTTTACAGAAACTGTCTATCTACATGAACAATAGTTCTTAGCAGCTAATATTACTGATAGATCATGCTTAAAAAGGAACAAGTAAAACTTAAATGGAGTAACATTCTCCCATGATTCCTGCTGGCTTAGTGTAACAGATATCACTATATTATAAATATGTAAAGACTTACCCGCAGAATTTCTCATTACCTTGACACTTCTGCTACCACTTTCAGTGTTCCCCTGTTCTCTGAGTTTTTAAATCAGGACCTGATATCTTCTAGATAATGGTCCTTAAACTGATGAAATTCTAAAGATGAAAATCTGGCATTAGGGCAAATGGCCTGTGTTATTAGAGAAAGCATAGTCAAGAAAACAAAACCAGCTTTATTTAGTTATAAACTAGGAAAGTAAAATACTTAATTCTGAACCTGAAATATGTTAGTCTGAAATTCTTCAGATTTTTCAGATTCTGAAAGTATTCCATTTTCAATCCACCAACAGTGTTTTACATAATCAGAGTAGGCTACCTTTTACATGAAATTGACTAGGTTTAAATGTCCTGCCAAACAGTAGCTGGAATAAACCTAGTAGCTGTTTTCTTTTTAACTTCTTACTCAATAAATTTTCCATCTGTCATGCCTTTGACTCGTGTTTCATAGCATCAGTTATGTCTTTGCCTTACACCATCTCAGACCAATTGGCCTGCAGTATCGAACCCATGATGATGAAGTGTCTGAGCCTGATCTGAGCAATACATCTCTTCTTATGGCTGCTGCAGAGTAAGAACGAAGGAGAGAAAGTACAGTATATGTCATAGTCATTTAAGCAAAACACACATTTTAACCATGTTATTTCAAACCTCAAGCTCAAATTTCAGATGTTAGCAGATAGGAGTTTGGACCTGAGGGTTCTTGACCAAAAATTCAGGTACACCCTCTTCACTATATAGGGAGAGGAGAGATAGGAGATTATAGGAAGATTAGCAATATTTGTTCCGTCACTTCCTTGGAAAAACATGTGTCAATGTTGATACACGACAACTATTTTTTCTCATATGTATTGTATATGCAATGATGTCTCACTCCTAATGGTTTTCATTCTGTGGAAATTTTAGTGGAATCAATTGAAAAGTTATTTCCAAGAAACTCAGATATGATGTAGGAGGGCATTAAATAAAAAAGAGAGGGAGCTGAGTCCACAAAGTGTATATATTAAGGTGCAATTTATCATTTCCCTTGCTCTTTGTTTTACACTGAATATGCTATACAACAACCACATCGCTGTACCTGGTTGTGGCTGTGTACCTGCATTCTTAATGGTATATCAACATTTGTTTGCATTTTCAGGCAGATATTTTGGGGTGATTAATTTGGGTGTCAAAAACCAGACTGCTGTATTCCAGATACTATTCTGATAAGATTAACTGTGTCATTATCCACAGGTATGAGGTATTTCAATTCTAGCCCATTGCTCTGTCTTGATAATTAAGTTGTCACTCCTTTAAGCAATTTATTACAACATAGTATGCAATTGTTTTATTATACATGAAAGTCGGTAACAGGCAGGGTCCCATCAGTGGTTTGCAATTTGATTATGTGCATGACTGACAAAAAAGAAAATAAAGTGCATGTCACTAAGAAAAAGAATGGAAAGAAAAAGTTAGAAAACAATGATGTATAGCATTTCTAGGGGCTTTTTAAATGTTTTCTCAGAATTATGATATCTCCACCTAATATAATTTACAGAGATTTGTTGATTTATATCCAAGCAGGTAATTCTGCATGGTAATTGTGAAATTAATAAGTTAACATGCGTTGAGTAAGTAAACAATGAATAACAGACTATTGTAAAACACATCTATTTCTAGTGAGTAAGACCACCTTCTTTCTGCTAATATTCATGAGAGACAAAAAAGAAGGAAAGGGTTTCATGACAGAAACCTTTGTCCAAACCTGCTGAATTCAAGAATTTCAGATTGGTTTTTTTTGCAAATATGTGGGCGAAGAAAACTTTGAGTCCAATCACTTGTCCAAACACCCATTCAATTTCAAATACAGTGTCATCTTCCCCAACTTTTTCTTTTTTCTCAGTGGTATCTTAACAAAATCAGGACATTTTCTAACCATCTTTCTGGAAGATCATTTTATGGTTGCCTCTTTCAGCATTATTTTCTTCATAGCAGATGCATGTTCTCACTGCTGCAGTCAAAATGTTAGCCACCCCAATAGTAACCTCTTCACCTTCTAAAGTTATGTCCAAGTGTATTTTTGGATGGGTGGGTGGGTGAGTCAGTAGGTGACTGCCAATAATTTTTTATTCAAACAGACTTTAAAGAATTTTTTATTAGGAATTCAAAGAAAATCACAGTTTAATGGATTGCATCAGCTCCTATCACAAAGGCATATTTGTATATGTTGGGTTGTTACCTCTGTTTTCAGGCATTATCACCCACATAATTGGTCGCATTCATTTATATCACTGCAGGGGCTGGTCTCTATCCTACATAATGGTCTCCAGCATGTGCACAGTTTTCAATGAGAGTGAACATCAAGGATGAAACATTTGAAGTGTACACTTCTTCAGTGATCTAAGTCTCCACTACATTTACTAGAAACAGCTAAATATGTTTAGAATGAATATTTGGTACAAAAAATGCACATATCCCACTGTATATATATAATATAGATAAAGACACAAAAAAAAAATCCACCTAGAACTGTGTCCTTTGGATGACCTCCAGAGTCTTGAAAGGCTTTTAAATCTCCAAGTAGTCATATAAAAAGGAGCTAAGTAGCAAATGCATTAGAAAAGAATATGAATGCATTAAAAAAGAGTGCAGTTTGGAAAGACAGTATGAAATGATTCCAGGAACGAAAACATGTTAAAACTACCATGACACCAAACAAAGCAACAAATCTAGTTCCACATACACATTACAACTAAGAAGAAGACAGCTTAATCTTATTACTTATTTGAGAGAAAAGTAAACATAATGGATATTGCAGGGAAAGCTGAAGTAGTCAATGCTGTCTCACTTCACTCCTCCCAAAAAGAAAAAAAAGCAAAACAAGATTAATTATGGCCAGACTCCAAGGAAAATTAATTTTAACATAGAGACAGACACAGGCAGAATGTGTGAAAAAATAGCTTTAAAAGTGTACATAGATCAGATGCATTCAAATCCACAGGCTCAGATAAAATTCTCCCCAAGGTACTTAAGGAACTAGCTAATACAATCTTATAATCATTCGTCATTCCTTTAGACAAACTACTGAGCATGAGAAAAAGTCCCAGGATATTGAAGAAGGCCAAACACAGTATTTATTCTTAAAAGGAAGGTGAAAGAAGAACCAGAAAGTTATATATATCAGTCTGATTTCAGTACGTAGAAAAGGTCTAATTTTCTTTTTAAAGCAAACATTTTGTTAACTCTTAGGACATAAGATCTGAAAAAAATCGTCAGTATCCTTATGTCAATAATGATGTAATTTCCTTCTTTGTGTGAATGGATGCTTTAGTGGACAATGGGAAATACTTCACAATTTATTGCATTTCTTACAAATAGGTTATATAGGATGTTCTCATAAGAAAATGAGGAAAATACAGCACAAATTAAAAGAAACTATTTTTCTGAGAAAAAAAAAAAATCAGGGCTTTTTGACAATACTTTATCTAAAAGAAGATTAATCCAAAGGGACTCTCATATGGGGCCATTCCAGTGTAATTTTATACCATACTTACACTAACTTAAAAAGTGAACATGTGCACCTCAAAAGAGGAGAAAAAAAAATCTTTGGGTTGTGGACCAGACTTCAGACTTCAGACTTCAGGACAGCCTTTGCAAATTGGAGCCATAGGAAAAATCAGCAAGAGGCAATTCAGTTAAGAAAACTGCAAAGTACCATTCCCGGGAAGAAAGAAATCTGTCATCAATGCAACACAGAGACAAACTGGCTATAGGCTGTCATATGGACACAAAGGTTCTTTAGGATAAAGCTAATTGAACTCAAGGCTATCATACAGTTTCAGAATGATTCTCCAAAAAGTATTCTGTGTAAAACTCAAGAAATTATTGCCCTAAGTAATGGGAAAGCTTTGTCTGAAAAAATATATCCAGTTTTGGGAGCGACACTGATGCAGACAGACCAGACACAGTATAAAGCAGAAAAAGATGTTCAGGAGATATGATCTAAGATTTGTTTTGTTCAGATTCTTAAATACTAAAATGGGACACTGTGTAAAAGGACTTGATAGCTGCCTCTTGGATTTTTATGGGTTACAATCAAGTGTTTTGCAGGTCTACTAAAGCAAGGACAAAAGCATAATCTCTTTGATTAGCAGTAAAAAGATATTTCTGAATGTCACAAAAAGGAGCATTCTAATACTGTGACAAGCACTGAAATTGCCAGTCCTGGGGAAATTTCGGAAATTTACTTCCTTGGAGATTTTTAGCAGACATTCAAGGGATATAAGAACATAAGAATAGCTCAAGCAGGTTACTCCACAGCGAATGGACGGTGTGTCCTGCAGCTCTGGAGGGGTGGGTGTTAGTTAGTTTGTGGCAGTGGATTAAAGTGCCTTCACTGGAACATGAACTGAACCTCCAGAAAGTTTTGACTGGGAGAGCAATAAACCAGGACCATTTTAGTTGTGTTTAATAGGCTTAGGTTTTTTGTCTGGATTTTTCTTGTGAACCCATTTAACATTTTTGGCCTGCACAGCATCCAGTGCAAACATTTTTCACAGCCTTATGTGAAACATGCCCTAATGATCGTTTCAAGCCATCTGCCTGGCACCTCTGTCCAATGCCCATAGCTTCTTCTCCTGAAAGTGGAAATTAAGTATATTTCCCTGTTCGCTGTTCTGATGTCACTCTCAGGCCTCTCTAACATCTTCCCTCAGTCATACCTTTAGCTGGAAAATGAAAAGTCTTTTTGGATAAATGTTTGCTAGGAATACCCCAAGTTAGGGTGAAACTGCTCATGGACAGAGGACTAGAGTAGCTGGATGAGCTGCTTTAAAACCCTTTTAAGCAGAGTCAGGACTTGTATGATTCTTCCTATTGTTGACATTTCAGGCATATTCTCTTCATTGCAATCTCTTAAATAGAATATTTAGAATACCTGTTTACCAGTATGTGGTTAAGAAAATTAAGGTGTTACAGAGAAGCAAAGTGGTGTAAATGGCACACAAAAGCCTATATTTTAAACAAAACCATAACACATAACTGAATATTGGATTTCTTTTTTACAACCATCTAGGTTTCTGTTCTACAGAAAATAACCTGTTTGGAATATGAACTTATAATAAGTGCACGAATATAATTTCAAAAAGTATTTTCAACAGAAATTAGATTCTGTTCTAGTTTTTCCATCAATATTATGTTTAAAAAAAAGGTTAAAACCCATGGAATTTCAAATAAATTTATATTTCATGAAAAAAGGGTTGTTATCAAATTTGAAGAAACCCTTTAAATTGCCACCAAAAGCTTAATGGAAGCAAAGGATCAATTTTACATGTAAAAAATAACAAATTCAGCTTCTGTTTCCTGTATATGGGTTTGCAATAGCAATTGCTATCTATCTGAGGTTGCATATTCTTAATTGCTTAACAAGATATATGCCACTGGACCCTCTTTTTCTTTCATCATGTTTTTCAATACTAAACTACAGGTTTAACATGCAATAGATATAATGAATTTTAACGTATGCCATTAAAATAATGTTTATTGAATTATATCAATGAATTTTGCACAGACTTTCATAAATAGTGTAATGAATGTAATTTTTTTTTTGTCTTAGAAAGTGCAGAAGAAACTAAAACAGTAAAATATCTGGCTAAACAACAAAAATCCTCTATTTTTAATTTATCCAGGAAAGAATTGGTCTTAGCTCGCATAACATAGATTTGACAATAATATAGACCCAGTGGTCTTAAAAAAGCCCAATGCATATCAGGTTTTCCTCTTGAAGAAAATAGTGCTAGTAATCGTTATGCCCCAGAGAGTCTTTCCCATGCTCTCTGGATCTTGTCATTCCAGAAAACATAATCTCATCTTGTTAGAGGCCTTTGGTTAGCAGGCATGGAGAGGGGCACAGAAGCAAAACCTGTTAGTGCTGTGTAATCAAAGCTGGGCTCTGGTGCTCTTCATGTAAGCTTTGAAGCCTTATGAGTATCTATGGGCAAAGTGGTACTTAGAATGATAAAGATAATATGTTTTGGTTATCACAGAGCACATCAGAGAGGTTAAGGCAGCATTGCAGATCAGGCTGTTCATGTTTCACACAAAAGCAGACAAAAATAAAAGAAATATTCCCCTATAAACAGATTTTTAAATAGAAGCTATCTCTGGAAAAAAAAACCAAAAAACAGTTTAATTTCTGCAAAAATAATCCTTAAATAATCTTTAAAAATTTTACAGGTCCTTTACCTTCCTAGAAGTAGAACATCATGAGTGCTCTCATTAAGTCTTCTGCAAGTCTGGAGTCTTATTGCAATGATGCTGATGTGTCATTAATTCATTACATTTACTGCATGGTTTATTGTGCATATATGAGAGACATCACCAAGCTTACACACTGGGGTTAAACTTTGCTGCTGAGAGTCTGAATTTGTTTTTACTAGGCCTATTCCTTTATACTCCCCCTTTAGCTGTAACCTGACAGCTTTTCAATAAACAGACTATTAAAAAAATTACTTAAGAAGTATTCAGGGCTAAGCACTTCATACTCATTAGATTTTTAGTAATACACCTATTTTCTAGCATCAGGTAATAAAAGGTAATTTACATGGATCTGCAATAAGATTTTTAAAACCCTGTTAGGAAAATATGTGCAGTAATTTTAATTACTTTTATTGCTTTCATTATTTAAATTAAACATATAGATGTTTGTTTTTATTGGAAAGCTATATTCCTGCAAACAGGGAATCTAATTTTAAACACTTTTTCTGTCTCTTTTAAGAAATTCAGCTGATTTGTCATTTATATTTTCATGTAAGAAATTCTGTTCTCATTTATTTTGTTTGAAATCTCAGCTTTGAAACAATGTAAATGAGATCAGAATGTGACCCAGTGAAAATGGTTTGCCATCAAAGGATTCACACTTCAAGCTGTGTTATGTAGCTTTCCAAAAGTGACATCTGGCCTCTTGGCAGGTTCCTCAGGCAGCTGTGCTGGTGGCTTAGAAATTGCTGATGGGCCTGCCATATGCGGTACCTGCAGTTTGGCTGCTTCAGGCTTGCTCCAATTCATTGCCCTACTGAATAAAATTTGCTTTGAATTATCTTCTATTTGAAATTATTGGCATACAATTCCTTTTTTTTTTTTTTTAATTCAATCAGAGATGTGGTCAGAAAGGAGAGTTCCAACTTCTGCTGCATTGGCTTAGCTAGAGAAAACAGCTCTGTGATCTAAGAATATCACTGTGCTGCCTGCTGCTATTGAAGAGATCCCCAGGGGCTGAACAACAGGTCTGTGTAACTCACCTGTGCCCTTGATTAGGTATCCTGGGTGAATGTATGGCCTATACAGCTCTGGAGCAGCCTGAAATCTGTTAGTTTTCTGGGATAGAATTTGGTATACATACTCGTTATTTCATGAAAATTTCAAAGTGGTGAGATGTCAATAAAGCTGACAGTATTTATAAACATGGGTTGCATTCAGGGAATATTTGTCTGTTTGGTATGTTAATAGGGTGAAAAATGGGACAAAAGTTCCAAAGACTGACAGAAGAGACCACAGAGAGATCTTTGTGTTCTTTAGCAGGATGCTTTTAATCAATTTGTTTTTCTTCTTTGTCTGCACATCTGTACAGAGAAACTTCCTTTTATGGCTGTATTGCTTTAGCACCTAGAGACCCATACTTCTAACAAGGTATCACTTGGGCTAAACTCTGTACTCTCACTGAAATTACTAATAACAGCAGTGCCTGGCAGCACTTTGCTGCATGTTAAGACTGTCTCCCTCTCCACCTTAAGGAGTGGATACCATGCCCAGATTAGCACAGCAGAGACGCAAGGAGCAATGCACAGCTACTTTGCAAATGTTTTCAATGTCAATGGTATAAACTCTGAAATAATCTCTCTAATCATTAGATTTTTGAAAGATTTTGATCATTATTACATATCTGTCAGCAAATGTAATAGACACAAAACCACAGAGAGACATCTCTTTAAAAATTATTTTAAAGTCAGCATGTACTCAAATACACACTTTTAATGAATATCCCTAAAGCAGAGTAACTAAGCACACATTGGCCAGGAAACAGCAAAATTTAAATCACATATAGATTATAAACTCTGTCACTCTGAATGAGAATGACAATACAGGCCATTACAAGTAATTAGTGCAACATAATGTTTCCTGTGCATCTTGTGTCATGGATGGGGTGTGATGGGTTGTTCCTGCCTAAGCCCCTGCTTTATCACTTGCTTACTCTCCCCTAGTGGGATGAGGGGAGAATTGGAAGGACAATAGCAAGAAAACTCATGGGTTGAGAAAAAGACAGTTTCATATGTAAAGGAGAAAGAAAGATATACAAGAGATTGAAAGGCAGCCACCTAACACCTCCTGATGACGATTGACAGAGAGACATGGACTCCATGGGTTGTAGGCATGTATTGATACACCTAGCTGAGCTTATATACCTTTTCATTATGTAACAAGTAATATTGCCAAGTTGCTTAAGTCATGCCTCGTACTAACACAGGTATGTGCTGTCTTATCTAAGTTCTGCTTGCTAAGCACGTATCGTACCAAGCACATCGCTGTCTCTTACATTCCTTTCTCAGACTTCTGCTTTCAGTTGCCAAGGCTTGCAGCCTACTAATGCTAACATGTCCATTTCTGTCATGAGCTGAGCAGGGCTCCCAGCTCGGCTCTCTAGCTGTATTCCCACACCTCCCACCAAATCACTGATGCTCATCCAGTCGTTGAGCAATGGCATAGCACAAATTTACAATGGCCAAATCATGCCTGACCAGCCTGATTGCCTTGATAGGATTTGAGGATTGACAAAGATTTTGACAATTTTGATTTTAACAAGGCTTTTGACACAATATACTTATATTCTTGCATTCAAGTTGGGGGTTACAGTATAGATAGATAGAAAAGTAGATGGTTGAAAAAGTGGTTAAGTGCCTGAGCTCAGAAGTCACTGGTTAATGAAGTTTAATCAACCCAGAGGCAGGGTACTGCAAAAGTCTATAAGGAACCTGCCCTGTTTAGTGTTCAATTTGTCAGTGATCTGGGGGGGATTAGAGTGTGCATGCTCATCAGGTCTAGAGATGGCCACTGCAATTAATATGCACCCTTGAGGGCAGGAGTGGGTATTCAGAGCTGTAGGGGTTATCCAAGGGATCCATTTTAAAATCAACAAAGACAAATTCATAGCCCTGCATCAAATATGGACTAATTACCCACAACAGTACAGAATGGGGACAGACAGAATAACTGTGCAGCAGCTCTTGTGAAAGTAACCTGGGGATCCTGATGAGCAACAAACTGAAGGCAAGCCAGCAGTGAGCCCCAGCAACAGAGAGGCTGTACAAAGGGGAGTGCGGCTACTAGGGTGGGGGAGATGATGATACTATTTGACTTAGAATTTGTTGAAATGCATCTGGAGTTCTATGTCCAGTTTTCTATCCTTCAGGGCATGAAAGATATTGAAAACCTTGAGTGAGCTCAGCAGAGGGCCTCCAATGCAGAAGAGAATGCAGCACCTGCCTGTTGAAGAGATATTGAGGGAGCTGGGCTTGGAAAAAGGGTGACTTTGGGAGGCATGACCTGGCAGCTGCCTTTCTAGAACCTATGGGGAGGTTAGCAAGAATCATGTAATTCTTGCCAACCTCCCCATAAGAAGACAGAGGATTGGTGCATGGCAGGATGATGAGGGGCAAGGCACATCTTTTGAAATAAAGGAGGTTCTGACTGGATGGAAAAAGAAACTGTTTTCACATGAGGACTGTTAGGTGATGGAGTAGGGTCCCTAAACACTTCACACAATTTTTGTCCTTGGAGATCGCCAAGACCTGACTGGATAAAACTTTGACAGATATGGTAGCTAACCCTGTTTTGAGCTGCAAGTCGGATTGAGACCTTCTGAGAACATTTCCAGCCCAAATTATCCAGTGAAATTGCTAATCTACAGAGACTATAACAACTCAAGTTGCTGTATAGGAAAGCAAAATGACCAGCAAGAGCTCTGTGGATTGGAAAAAAGATACCTCTTCTTTTAATGTCTCTTACTGAACCTGACTTTTTCTCTTTAAAACCCTTTCCCCCCCTTTTTTTATGTTACACTAAAATTTACAATTAGAGATTGAATATGCTTTTGATGGTTTTAGGGTGATCATTTCAAGAAACAACAGGTATATAGATTCACCTCAAGAAACTGAATTTCACCAGGTTGTACTACATCTTAACAGAGGTATAATGAGTTATATTATTTTTCACTCCTTTATGTTCATAACTATCAACTACAGGGAGCTCAAGACCTCCTTTCTGTTCCTGAAACTGTGTGGGGGAGTAATTACCGATACAATGTTCCATTAGAAAAGAGCTATGAGATTGTCCATGAAATAAGCAATAAATAGAAGGGAGAACATGCTGTTTTTCTGAAACTGAGTGAATGGCAGAAGTTTTCTTGCAGTTTCACCACTTCAGTACACATACCCGTTATCATACTAGTCTTGCTGGGAATGAAATTGTGCGTCAGAGAGTGGGTTATTTTCATTCATGTACCCAAGCAAGCCATTTGTCTTACCTTTCACTTTCTCTGTGTTCTGAGTGTTTAAATGAAATTTTTCTACATGCCAGGTTTATACATTTGCTTTTTATTGATCATGTAGCTTTTTTCCAGTACAATACAGGAGATGGAGAGAAGCTTCATGCACATATCAGTGGTACTACATAACCTGATTGCTTGTGATTACAGGGAAACTGGACCTAATAAGTCTGACAGCTCCTGGCAGCTTTATGCTCTGTGTTCTTGCTTACCTCAATGATACATATGCTGCTTTCATGCCTGAAACATGGTCTTTTTTCCTTAATTCATAGGCAATCTATAGGTGAGAATTTTCTGCTCTGTAAGGTATGTGTGGGGCCTGGCTGAGACAGAGTTCATTTTCCCACAGCAGCCCTCACAGTGTTGTGTTTCGCACTTGTAGCTGTCTTCAACATCTCCACACACACACCAGTAGGCTGGTGGGCAAGATCTTGGTAGAGGCACAGCAAAGACAGCTGGTCCACAGGGTTATTCCATATAATGCCTGCTCAACCATAAAAGCTCAGAGAAAGGAGGAGGAAGGGGGCATTTGTTATTACAATGTTTATCTGCCAAAGCAACCACTATTCATTCTGAAGTCCCATACATCCATTTAAATAATGATATTAACCAAATATATCCATTTTAAGTATATGAAAATAAATGCACATTTTGGATAAACTTTCATATAACCACTTTTCCAGTATGCTATATGCTCTGATATTATGTAGCAGTTACTCAGCACATGAATATGTTATGTCTTTATCTAGTGATTTGGAAAATAGTGAGATAATATATTATTTTGAATGATTTATTAGTAATAATTGTTTTGAAAATAATTCTAATCTAAATATGTATACTCATTATTAAAACATAGCACATGTAAGAGATTTGTGCCCTGTATTTAATGGACTCTTGTTCAGTTCAAGATAATAGGTTTAGGTTTTGCTGGACTTCCTTTACATAACTTCAGCCATGTAACTGAGCATCTAGTCTAAGTAATCAAAAAGGCTCCATCTCCTGTAACTGGAGGAAAGAGGAACAAAATAGATTGTAATTTAATTTAATTATTTATCAGTTTTTATAATGCTTAGGAGGCATAACAAATAAAAATGCACAAATGCATATATCCTGTATCTTATACATAATGTTTATAGGTAGTTGTGTAGGCATGTGACTTCTGCAGCTATAAAGACAGGAAGAGAAAGTGTGCCCTCTGGGAGACCCTCATGCTAACTCCATCTCTGCAGAGAAGATGGTTTGCCTGTTCAGGGGGACCATTTCCTATTGTCTCACTGACTATAGAGAAAGCCTGTACACAGCTAAACGTTAGGCTACAATGCCCAGCTTCTACAACACAAGTCTCATTAGCAGATTTTTGCTTATTCCCAGGAAACATCTGTCTTCCAGGAGTCCTGTCTTAAAAGAGCTGGACTTCATACTTCCAATACAAATGACAATTTGTCCTGCCCTTAACCTGATGCCAGTGTAGAGGCACAATTGACTGTGTCAGTGTGAAGCATAATATACAATGGATCTACAGAACTGTTCTGTCTTTATATGATAATTTTTTTAGCTTGTGAGAAACATCTCAGAGGCAGACAGGGCAGATGGTAATAAATATAAGTATTCACTCTGAATCTGAAGTCTCATTGTTTTTAGACTAATCTAGCAATGGCATTTTGAAGAACTGGTGAAGAAGCTGGATCCTTGCTGAGGATCAACTATCTGTCAACAGAATTACACTGACTTAAACTTTCAGATGATCCTTCTGGATGTTAGTAAACATCTATATTCCAGAAAGAGCTTTGAATCACAATAAACACCTATTTCTTTGTCCCAGAAGATTATCAGAAAAATTAGTTTTCAATGAACAATTATCAGTTCTTTCCATTAAGTTTTCAAAAACAATTTTCATTAACAACTATAAAAGTTTTTATATATTGCACAGTGGTTTTTATTTTGCTGTTCCATGGATTACTTGCAGACATCATAATCTGGCCACTAAATCATCTTTTTCTTCCCTTCACAACTTCTCTGAAGCAAACTTCTCATATCATAAAATCATGGAGTCATACGATATGCTGAGTTGGAAGAGATCCATCAGGATCATAGAGTCCAACTCCTAGCCCTGCACAGGACAGCCCTAAGAATTTCACTAGGTGCCTGACAGAGTTGTACGAATGCTTCCTGAACTCTTTCAGTGTGGTGTTGTGACCACTTCCCTAGGGAGCCTGTTCCAGTACTCAATCACCCTCTGGGTGAAAAACTTTTTCCTGATACCCAAGATAACTTTCCCCTGACACAGCTTCAGGTCAATTTCTTGGGTCCTGTCACTGTCACCACAGAGATCAGTGCCTGCCCCTCCACTTCCCCTCACAAGGAAGTTGTAACTGCAATAAGGTCTCCCCAAGGCTGAACAGACCAAGTGACCTCAGCCACTCCTCAAAAGGCTTCCCCTCAAGGCCCTTCACCATCTTGGTTGCCCTCATTGGGACACTGTTTCATAGCTTTATATCTTTCTTATATTGTGGCACCCAAAATTGCCCCCAGCATTCCAGGTGAGGCTGCCCCAGTGCAAAGCAGAGCAGGACAATCCCCTCCCTTGCCCGGCTGCGATGCTGTGCCTGATGTAGTCCAGGACAGGGTTGTCCTCCTAGCTGCCAGAGCACTGCTGACTCAAATTCAAATTTCCATCAACCAGGACCCTCAGGTCCCCTTCTCCAGCTTCCCTAGCTAATATCAAATTAATGCAACTGGTAAATACTGACAACAGCTTTGAGGCCATTTTTTATCAACCATGACCTAACCAATACATATTAATCATAGCTATATCATCAGTAATACAGTAAAATGCATACTGTACAATTATGTACAGTAATATATAAAAATCTCCTGTGGAACAGTGTTATCATTAAATGAATACTTTGAGGACACAAATGATGATGAATAATCATATATTGGCCTTTACATACTAGATTAAAAATATAACTATGTAGACAAAAAATAATGAAATACTACTACAGGCCAACAACCCTCCCCGTGGATACCAACCTTCATTAATTTTTGCTTTCCTGTGAGGTTGGGTCAAGTCATAAATAGAAGTTCAGTTCTTACTTCAAAAAATGAGGATAAAGAAAGTTCTGAGTTTTACAGAGCTCCCAAGAAAGCTACTCTGTTCTGCTGAGACAACTCTGCAAAAGAATTTCCAGTTCAAGACATTAAATGGGAGTCTGGGAAGAGAAAGAGAGGGGTCTGAGCTTTAAGTCAGTTGTATCCACACTGTGCTCTTAACCTTGCATAGTACCTCTCATTCAACTTACAGAGAAACATTTCAGACCAGAGCCGGTGTCCTATTCTTTCCTAGAAAACATTATCAGGACTCCTGCTTGTCAATCCTAGGTGGCTTTTTCTGACCAAGAGCTGCACTTCCATTCCCATATTAGGCAATCATATACATAATTATTTAGTCTTTACAAAGAAGCTAAATGATATTCCATCTCTTTGCAGATCTCCCATCTGGGATGTCTAGAATAATAATGAGTCTATCAACTTTCTCTATCCTTACCTTAAAAGAGCTGTTAATTTCCCTTCACTGTACAACCATTGCCAATGCAACAGAGAAGTTGTATTCTACCTACAGAGTTATGCAATACCAAAATCCTACTGCAGCCTAATAACAATTGGCCAGACAAATGCTTTACAGCACTCAATGCATATCATCCATGTATACTATTTGCCACTGCTGTTTGTCCTCAGTATCTTCTAATTTGCTACAATTAGATCTATATTTCCTCTCACTGTACGTCAAATTCACACTTTTCCCTTTTAAGGAAATGTAAAAATTTGAGCTTTGCACTCTGAACTAGCACTGTGATACTTTTCTGATAAAAACCTCTAAGTTGCATCTTCAGCCAGTGTAATTCCGTATAACCCTGCTAAATGAAAGAGAGCTAAAGTGATTGAGACATTTTGAAAACCTGTCCAGTAACCAACCTCTTCAGACTTTTCTCTAAGAACGAGCAGTATTAAATACTGATATTCTTTTGGCCATAAAGAATCTCAGCCATATTTCAATTAAAATATAATTCTTTTAAAATGTAAAATTGTTGTGTCTGGATATATTAAAATTTCAGATACTAATATAATTCTCATGGAGAAAGAAACATTAGAACAAAATTATATATTCTGTTTTAACTTTTGTTTTTATACATCTTTTACATTTCACAAACAATTAGAAGCGTCTTCTAAAAATGCTAAGTGTAGTTTTCTCAGTATAGACTTACATGGATTGTTGTCAACTGCTGATAGCTGTACATTTCAAATATAATTTTTTAAAAAAAATTGTTTGCCATTTCTCTTCTCTTTAGGAAAAAAATGCAGTGTTCTTTGCTTGTAGTTATTATTACAGTACTTATTCACAGTATCACAGTGATCTTAAAATCCTTTAAAAAGCCAAAATTTTAAAATATCACTTGTTTCACAGATCAGAAAAGAAGCATAGCAATATTTCATTCCTTCCTACATAAAATAAATGTGAATGAATCAGTCTGACCTGGGAATGTATGGGCTGGTTTTGTTGCACAGCTGAATCTAAATCAAGATGTGATTGACAAAGAAATATTACGCAAATATTAGAAAGCTTATCATCTATGTATCAGATAACATACAGTTAATAAAGGATTCATGTGAACAAAATGGGAAAAAAAAGATTGAGAATGACTAGTAGGAATATGAAATTAAAACAAAACAGAACTAAATCAAACAAAGCACTTGAAAGAAACCCAAAGTCGTACTTAATTACTATCAGAAAATGCTGGACAGATGTTGATGCCAGCTGGCCTACAGGTTGCTGACACCAGGGTGCTCAGTCCATCTGTCCAGAATGCCACCATCCCACCACCCCTGTCTTCTTCTTCTTCTGTCCCACTCACCCCTGCAGAAGTGAGTTCATCTCATATGATATGGTCAGAAAAACTGGGGAGTTTTACCCCATTTAGAGTTCAGTGATCAGCAGATTGTCCAAAGAGCACCAGGCTCCGCTTTCCACCCTTCCTTTCTTCTTGCCATTGGTTCCTGGGTTTACATCTGTTCCAAACTTTGATATTTCTGTTCCCAGTAATGATGTTCCCCAAGATGACATCACTGATACTGTTATCTAGATTGAATTGAATTTGCAAGACTTAGCTCTAAAAAAAAATGTAGCATTTCCTTCCAATCATCCATGAAGTTCAGCTACTTGTCATATAACCTCCTCTAAATCATCCCAGTAGTTTTTCACATCCTTTTCAATTATCTTTATCTCAGGCCTTGTCCTAGTCATTGTCCTGAACATTTTTCTTACAACTGTGACAATTATTAGGAGAACAGAAAATATCTGCCTGTACATCTTAAGGATGCTTAAAATCAACTGTGGCACTGCAACTCTGGCACTGTTGCATTTCAGAAAGTTATGATGTCTCTTCCGTATGTAAAGTTATCCTGGAAGAGACAGACATAGCAGTGGATAACAGTCATCAAGCCTGGATGGGGAAGAGAAGTCATTTAGATAATGCTCAGCTAGAGTCTGGTATTATATCATAAATCACACCCAGAGATGAAGAGACATTGATTCTTCAGGTGAGGTCTTGCCTTTCCTAGGACTTCCTTAACTGAGAAAAGTAGATCCAGAAACTGTAAACTTTTAATTCTTGGAGTGGATGTGGCAAGCCCGTTTTTCTAAATGTCTCGTATTTTTATTACTAGCTCACCCATTATCTAAAGTAAATTTTAGTCAGGTTACACATGCACAAATAGTGACTTTAATTTCTGTAGTAGCTGAGTGGCACTTTTCAACCCAATTTCACAAAAAGAAAAATACTGCAAATTTCAAGCTCTATAGAAAGGAGATAATAAAAATGTAATGACACATTATATCAAAAAGGATATTTCTTATTTCTTTGAATGGATGAATGGATATAGGCTCAAGGAGACAGTGATACCATGAGAAAGATTAATTTCTGTAACTTCCAATAACTTCTGAGAAATTAATATTCCTAAATATAGAAACACGAACATCAAAGAAGAATCTTTCACGCTTTCAAGTGTGAGAAAAAGAGAAAAAAGAAAAAAAAGAAGCAAAAATAGACATTTGAGTGTTAGGAGAAAAAAATTAAAAATCAAATCATTACAGTGGAATCACCCACCTCCATGTTTGATATTTAAGTACTTTCAGATAGGTGCAATGTAAAATTCTATTTGTAATAAGGATGTAAATTACATTAATTGGGAGATTTACTTTGTAATAGTTATAAAACTATTGCAACCACAATCTGCTAGCTGAGCTCTGTTCAAAACATTGTTAGGGCAGCCACTTTTAGCTTTTAGCTTTAATACAGGAGTCACTGATACCAGACCAAACAAATATTGTCAAAATAATCTAGTCATTGAAAAGCTTCAAACTTTATTCTAGCAAGAACTCAAATACAAAATTTACTATACATATGATAAAAAAATTATACATTTGTGAACGTGTGAAATCTTGGCTGATAACCAAGAAATTGATCTCCACTGGGCACTTACTGCAGACAGTACATTGACATATATAGCAGTAAGGAATTATGTTGCAAAGAATTATGGTGAATTATTATCTTATAAATGATTATAAGATCACTTATTTTGGTGATCCAGTGTCTAGTCCAGTTGCTACAATCAGGAGACAGGACCCTCAAGCTGTGCAGTTTGCATACCTCTCTCAGGAACAGAAAATGTGATCTACCCCTACAATCTCACCCTAACAGTGGCATCACCAGAAAGCCTTCATCTCTGAAAGGATCTTCCAGTTCTTCCCTCATGTCTCACTTCTTCCCTTCTCCTTTCCTTCTCACTGCCCCAAGGGGAGGTGTAGGTGACTGAGTCCCAGGATGGGAAATGGGGTTCTTGAAATGGAGAAGTTAAGAGGCAGGAGACACCCAAGAGAGTTGCCAGGAACCATTGTCTTTCCCCTGATCTTCAAATGCCCTGACTACAAGCCAGGAGAGAAAACCTTCTATGGATTTCAGTCTGAGGTCTGAGGAAAAACATTTAAGTTCAAATCTCATGTTCTAAGCAGGTGCAATAATCATGACTTATTACTCAGAAAGGAGTAACAGCAAAACCTTCTTCCATTCCTGACAGAGGAATGCTTTGCTTCAGCTATCACCTCTAGGGTGATTGACTCCTTGCTGTTTTTCTTCATAGACAGGATTTCTAATAGATGACATGTCAGTCCCAGAGAAGGACACTACTGCTCTGTCTCATTCTCAAAGCACACTGAAGATGTGTCTTTTCTGGATTGGTCCTCAGAGGCACCTCTCTCTCTGCATTTACTGCAGTTGAATATATAAAAAATATTTTTTCAATCTTTAACATGATTTTCGGCAAATATTTTTTTATTATCATTTTTATTATACTAGCTTTATGGTTATTTTTCCAGAATACTTCATCTTTCATGTTTTCTTTGTTTGAACACAATTTCCAATTGTCGAAGGGTATCTTTTTGCCTCTATTCACCGTTTTTTACTGATACATTTAATCAACTTGACTGTTTATTTTTCCCTTTCGGTGACTTTTTCCTTTGATGATTTCTGTTTGCTAATATTACTGTTATTTTAAACAGTCTCCAGTGCTTATATGTTGGAAATTCAACTTACCCTTTCAGTTTTCTTTTCAGTACCATCCTCATTTTTGTGTCATTTTCATTTTCTACAGTTCAAAAATATAGTAAAGGTTGTTCTTTCCTATAAAGATTTTGAATACCCTTGCATTAGGACTAATACCATGATTGAATCACTTTTGGTTCTCTGAAATAATCAGTGTGGATATATACTGTATTGGAGAAATGTATGTAAAATGTTCAAAGCTATTTAAAATAAACAAGTTTAGCAACAAGCCTTTTCATATTATTTTAGACTTTATTGTTGCATTCTGCCTATTTAGAAATAGGCATTATCCTGTGCTGCCTTGACTACATTATGGCTTTCTCTGGAAGTCACAGTTTCCTCAGTGAATAGTTACAAAGTGCCAACTTCTAAGGAAATTACCAAGTTCTTTGAATACTCATCTGAAGGTGATAAGCCTGTTTTGTTGACTTCGTAGGGACACTAGAGAGAATATGTTCTTAATTTAGTCACTATGGTTGATTATGTAAGCTTATGTGGCATGAATCCGGGGCTAAGAAGACAGATTTTAGATAGATAAGAAGCAAATACAGATAGTGACTCCATCTGTCCAAAATATTTTGTTCATTTTAGCAATTTTAAAGTATTATTTTGAACTTGTAACCTACTCAAAAAACAAAAAAAAAGCTACGATCATATGTAAATTAGATTTCTGTACCAATGATGTTAATATTTTTACAGTCAGATGGTCAGTGTTTAGATGATACACAAGAAATTTATGTCATTAGATTTATCATTGCTGTCCTTTGTTGCATTTAACAGATATTCAGTTTAATTAAGGGTCAAAATATGGCAAAAATAGCATCTTCAGAATCAATTCTGTATACAGCTTGAATAGCTTTGTAAAACAGCTTGCTCACAAAAAATAGTTTTGTATTAAAAATATTGAACTAATCAGGCATAAAATATTATAAAAATGTAGCAGTTGCAATGCAATGGCAGAATGAACAATGAAGAACCTTTGCACCTGAGGGAAGTTGCTGAAAGAAGTACAGATGGTTGCACAAGCAACAGAAGACTGCTATCTTTACTAAAACCATTTTGAACTTCTGCAGGTTGTTTGTGGTTTGTCATGATCAATCCAGATTGGGATAGCAGTGCCCATACAGGGTCAGCACTTGGTGTTCTCAAAAATTGTTAACTCTTGGCAGGCCCATGGTGGGAATCACACACTGAGGAGCCACTGAGGCAGCCCCAGGCACAGCCCCTGGTCAGGCTCTCAGCCGGTACCCCCAGTGCATGGGGGGTTGGATGCTCAGAGCCAGCAAGAGATGTGAGCTTCCTCGCTAGCAAATGTGCAACGTACACCCGTGGTCCTGGAGTCACACAGGAGGATGGAAATTAAACACCAGTTCTTTCTCTTCAAAGTTAGATGGATCACTAGCATTGAATGTATGCATTGAATCAGCTGCAACACCTCTTGCTGCACTGTTGTAAAGTGTAAATACTAATAAATTTATTCTTAATTTTCCAGTTAGGGATATATGCATGATTTAGCATTAAGGTATTTGTCTCAATATCTAATATTGGCTTCTCTCTTTTTTAACATTTTCACTTTCTTTCATTCTCAGAGTAAGTGGAGATCTCCAAAAAGAGAAAAGAAATTTACTTAGTTCTCAGTAGTTCACATTTCATGCTTCCAGAATAGCCACTTTATAATAGAGTAATCATAGTGTAAATGTCAACGGAGAGACTGTTTAAACACTTCAAGAGGAAGGACACATTTCAAGTTGGAGGACAGATAGAAAGATGTTAAATTACACAAAGATTTACAAAGGTTCAGCAAAGAAATGCAACATAGTTAAGAATAAATAGAGTGAAACATGCAACTGGTTTCACTGGTTTTAAAAAACCAAACAAATCTAACTTTACCTTTCCTATTCAAATGAGAAAAGTAAAAATTTATGTGCAAACTACTGCAAATGAATTACTAAAGTATGTCAACATTTCTTTGAGAAGCAATTAAAAGCAAAAGGCTACACAATAAATTTTTAAAATAAAATGCACTTTTACAATAAAATTATTAAGAGATAAAATGAGATCTTAAAGAAAAGTGATCTCTATGTCCTCTATTTCTTCTCTTCTTGTCTGAAGTATTTCTAAATGTCCTTACTTGTATACAGAAAAATCAGACTAAGTGGACTTTTAGCTGGGCCCATGATGGTAGTTTTTGAATCTTAGAGCTGTATTATATCAATATGGGGGAAAAGTCTTAATACAGCCTTGGAAACCTGCTCCAGAAGAAAAGCTATGTCTCTGTTCCTCGATGGAATCAAGAAAGAAAGAAAGCAGATAAAAGCCTCAGTATAGAGAATCACAATGGTACTAAATTTAGTTAAAAAAAAAAAAAATGCTAATTAGAGTGAGAAATGGCCAAATTGGAAGGCTGTGCATCCCAGAACAAGTTTGAGGACCCAGCAAATCACAGCACCCTAATTCAGAGCAGTAGCTCTGGTCACGTAACATTCTAACAGCTTTACTGAGAGAACAGTGAACTGTATTTATAGCACAGCACAGGCAACAGAAAGATTTCTGCAGTTCCTGGCTGAGGAATAAGCCTATGTCATCATATTGCTGTTAGGACAAAAATGCACAAAAGTGCATTTGTTTAAGAAATCTATTTGCATGCATCATCACAAAAACAATATCTCTGCTCCTGTAATATGCTCATTTTGACTCAGTAGCTGAATGGCTCAGAGGGTTTTGAAAACTTAATTGAATGAATATTTCATACAAATTCCCCATGGTACAATAACTTCCCCTGATTGCTACCAGATCACCAAAGCAAATTATGTGTTTCTACTGATGTGCAGAGCAGGTAAAATGTGCTTTTGACATGTTTTAAGAAATATTTTAGTATTAAATGCTTCTTTCAGCACATCTCTTAATTATTTTTACACATACAATGCTCTTAAATAATCTAATTATACATAAAGTTTTGCATATGATTTTTTTTTCTTCTAGAATGTAACTTTTTTTTAAAGAATTCTGTTTTAAAATTTTACAACTATTGGAATGGTTTAGATATTTAATCATTAAGTTCCCCACACATGTTATGGTTATCAATTTATGTTTTTATGGAAGATGTGCATATAGTACAGTTTGGACACATATACCTTAAATTGGTAAAGAATGCTGAAACCGGTTCTTTACATAATAATGAAGAAAATATGATTTTCTATCCTTTTAGGTTCACTTTTTATTGCAACAGTTAGCGGATTGCTCAACATTGCTCCTTTAATCAAAAGTATAGTTTTGAGTTTTATTTTAGGCCTTCTGTGCTCAGATATGTGTGTGCCTGCATGTTCACTGAAGCTACAGGTTAGCTTTTCCTGCTAAACAGTGGTGATATAGAACATGTTGGTAAAACAGCATCCTCTTGATATACAGTAACACCTACTGTTAAATGCCACATTTCTGGTTTGTTCCTTAATTAATTCTCAAAACATTTAATGGTGACACAATTTATTGTTACAAAAAATGTATTCACATTAACACGAGAAAAATACAAAATTGTCTTTGTTCGTGTTAATGTGGTTTAATTATGTCACATGAAGATATCAGTACCCAGTTGATGCTCAAAAATGTTTTTTTATGTTGTGCTTTCAAAAGCTTAGATGTTAGAAAGGTGTAGTGGAAGCTAAGTTCAGAAACTCAAATACAAATTAGGCACTACCGAGTTATGTTTTTCATCTTTTTTCAGTGACATTGATTGGGGTTGTACAACATTTGTAAGGACAGCTCCTGTGCTTGCTGACATAGGTACCAAATGCTTTGATCACAGCCTATGTCTGCAGCACAGTTAGTGCAGCCAAAGGAAACTTTAAATTCACTTAGGGAATGCAGTTTTAAGGACCATGGACAAGAACCTTCCAGCACCAGCCCTTTCACATCTTTGGCTTTTCTGTCTGAGGCAATTGAATGCCAGCTGTTTTTTTCATTAATATTTTCTTCATGAAGGTTTCCGTTCACCAGAGAAAAAAATGTGTTTGAGATTTAAGCAAATCTGTGCTCTAACAATTCAAATGTGCTAGAATGCTTCTCTGCCTTTTAAATACTAATGAATTCAAGCTCACACCCAAGTAATAGAATATGAATGCACAGAAATTTATATCTGTATTTTCACTGTTTTTTTTCCATGATATGCAAGAAGTCATGGGAAAAGTGGGGGGACAGATCGAGTTAATATGTATATTTACAAATTTGTGTATATGTACATTTTATTGTGTAAACAATTTGCTTATACAAATCAAAGTAACTTTTTTTCTACTTGATATAATATTCATTTAAAGGGCATTAATCTTTTAACCTTAAAAATATTCTTTTGTGTTATTAAGACACTTGAATCATAAAAAGCAAACAGAAATTAAAGCAATTTTCATTTTTATGTATCAGATAGTTTTAACCTGCTGGTTTAAGTTTTTTAAATATAAAGAAAGTACAAAATAAAACTTTTGGTCATATCAGAGTCTTTGACAGGGAGTGAAACGCATGGAAAATAAAGATGTTAGTTGAAGAAAGATATAAAATAAATCCTTTCAATTAAGAAGTTGAAGAAATGGGAGTGTATGCAAAATAGCTGAACACCTGAAAAAGGAATAAAGATCTCCATTCGAGCCAACATCTGATTTCATTAGGCTGATAACATTATGTCGAGGGTGAAAATAGTGCAACTGCAATAGAACTGTCCCTGAATTCTTGTCACAAAAGAATTGCCTGATAAGGCTGGAGCAAGGAGATAAATGCATAAAGCTAAATAAGACATGGTGATAAGACTGAAAAGCAGTAAGGAGACCTTAATAGTTAAAGCCTGAGGGGCAGTACAGAGCTTTTTTAGAAGACTAATTATCTGAAGAGAAAGACTGAGTGGAGTATGCAGATGCCCCAAACCAGCCAGTAACAAAGAATAAAGCAGGAGAAGGTAGTGACGCATTGACCAGCTTTGTAACTGAGGTTTCTCTGCAAAAGCAAGTTTCAAGAGAGTAAATTAGTTTAATGTGCATGAAATAGTGCTGGACCCTGTTTCATCTCTCTTCTTGCAACTGTTTTCCAGAACCACATTTAAGTGTCCATCGAAGACTTTTTCATTGCAGTCACTGTGCAGTACTAAGCGATTTCTTGTGCAGTGCTAAGCAGCAGTTGGTATCACCACAAAGCTCTCCTGGCAGAAGCAAGCAGCTGGGTGTTAATAGCTGCATATCAGCAGCTGATCTGTAATGAGAAGTTCCCTAGAGCACCCACTTCCCAGGACTGTAAATGTAGCAATTTGCATGTTGCTCAATTAATATGTCATCCCTTATTTATGTTTGCAGTGTTTACATATTTTACATCCATGATTGATGATGTATATACAATAGCACAATAAACATATTAGAAATACCAGATGGGTTGGTGGATGAAATTAGATTACTGTTGCTGTCATCCCTATCACAGATCAACCAGATACAGTCTGATCAAACAAGAAATACACTTCCACGTAATTATCATAACCTCACTGTACTGTAGTTTATTGGGCGGTGCTGTCCCTAGCACAATATATTAAGATTAAATACTATGATGAAACAGTAAGCACAGGGTTCATCTACTCTTGGAATACTTCCTAGGAAATTCAGCCAGACAACACCAGTAATTTCTCACTGTCCACAGAGTCTGTGTCTGAATTAAAATCCTTTAAACTCATGATGTGTTTCAGTGTTTGCTTCCATCAAAACAAACACCCTCCCAAAACAATCCAAAAAACCCACCAGTCAAAACACTAAGTAAACAAACTCCAGCTTCATCTAGGACTCTTGACGATGAAAAAGCTATCCCCTGGCCCATTAGATGAAAAATTTGAGAAATTAATTTTTATAGTGTCTTTCTGAGAAGGATAATGACTCCAGCTTTGCACAGTTATGCTAGGTAGCATATTAAAATTTTTGAGGGGATCCTACAAAGAAGCCAGCAATTTCAGAACCTGTGCTTCAGTTATTATGAAATAACTGCCTTTTGCTAGTTTTCTTCTGGATGGTGAACAAGATCAAAGGCAAGCACAGTATTCACATGGCAGGCTGTGGATAACAGACTTACTAAAATTATATCATGTTCTAGTACTAAGGTATGCCAAAATTGCTGTTCTAATTCCTGGTAAGTATTCTAAAAATTGGTCAGAATAGACAATAATTTTTCAGGATATGTCACGTTTTTTCCCTGTGCATTATTTCCCTGTTTTGTTTTGGTTTTTTTTTTTAACTCTCTGATTAGTGTTATAAGCTAGGAAGAGAGATTTCTTTAAAAGAGGTTTATGTGGTTCCTTTAATGCTTTAATCTTTGCTTCCAGGATTTCCTCTCTATTGAATCTTCATAGTAGAAAACTGTCAACCCATCTCATTCATTTAATTCTCAAATTTTCTATGATGTACTATCATTTTATATTTGTTTAATAAATTGGATGCATGGGAGTGAGATGTCTCCTCAGAAGAGATTGAAGAGAACTTTTATATCAAGCAGATTATTTCTGTCTCTGTGGCAACAAATAAATTCTTCCCATTTTCTAATAATACATCTAGGTAATGTAACTGCTTCATACTGAATGATGCAGTAAATTTTTCTCAAATACTCTAGGTAACTTTCTAATTTTACCCCTTTCCCCTTTTAACATAAATATTGATGAATCAACTTGTGTGAACTACAGACCTACCTCGAGCAAAACCTGTCAACTCAAATAAGGCCATTTAATTCAGTATTCTGCATTAAAAAGTATAATCAGTTCTGGGTTTTGCACATTCTTTGTGTACTAATAGTAAATTTAACTCTGTGAGTACATTTGTGTAAATATGTTGTTTAGATGTATTTCAAAACAGTCTACCTCTTCATCAGACACCTCTGTATGACCTGTTTTTCTTTTAGCAACTGCTGAGAAGGTGAGAATTTGATCCTTTGAATACTGAACATGTGCCAAGTGAGCAATTTAATGCTGGTTGCAGTGGGCTCTATCAGAACATCAACTACATGCTATTCAACTGATTAAGCAGGAGTTGCATCCATCTCACTAAGAACTAATAGTGAGAATAATGTGTGGAGAAAGGTATTACTATTATGTTCAGAGTGATGTGAAACCCAGTGAAATGTACAGGGAGCCATCAACAGAAAACAAGAATCATATCTTTAGTATTCTGGGGAAAATATATCCTTCTTGCTATAGTTCTAGAGTACTGACGATGTTGAGGCTCTAATGAAGAAGAAGGGGTTTAGGTTTCCTAGGGAAGATGTAGTGCTAATACATCTTCAGTATTTATATCAGCAAAGACAGCAAGAGAGCTCTACTGCAAACTGCTCCTGGTAGCTTTTCCACTGTGTGCACAACTGTCCCTGAGCTCAAAGAGATGGGTGTATAACTACTGTGTGCTAAACCTGCTACAAGTGGGCATTAAGAAATAAAAATCAGCGCCTACAAAGACAAGCACATTCCTGCTGTAGTTATAAAACAAAGGGATACTAAGACTTACTGAGTAAAAGTACTTCTTCAGCAATTCAGAGTAATATGCCTTGGCTTTGCTGAGTACAAAAACCTCCTAAAGCTGCTTAGTGAAGGGATATGACACTGCTTAGTACTGCTGTAAGGGAACCCCCAGGGGAATTAATAGCTCCATCTACACACTGTACAGATGGCCCTTGCCTAATCCAGGGTACATGTTTATTCCCCTAACTGGATGACAAAATATCAAAAACTAGATGTAATGAGATCTGGCTTTTCTTCCTGTGAAATCCAAATACCTGAGGGTCTGAGAAAAATGAGGATGAGAGCAAGAAACTTGTCTTTTCTTTCTCCCTAGTGCATTTTCAGTCCAATTTCTGCTCACAGCAAGTAGTAATTATTGTGATAGTCTGCAAATTTTAGTTAAATTAGTGGGAAAGCCTCAGGTATTTTCAAAATAAATATTGACTAGACCCCATATGATAAGTTTTGAAGCATTTCTAGAACCTCTTCATTACCAAAAATTATTAATTAAAAAAAAAATGTTATGATCTACCACTCAAGGCAATAAATTACAGTTTTCTCGTGCCTCTGCCTTTCCAAGTTAATGGTCCTGTTTTCATAACATCTTTTGGTCAGTTGTGCAAATCTACCTTCTTAGATTTTCCATGGTACTTTAATGATAAGCATGTAAGACTACCATGATGAAGTCCTTTTTCTCTCACTATATTTAAACAGATACCTTAATTTTCTCTCTCTAAAATCAGACAACAAAGAAAGGAAAACTGATGCACAGGATTTGCTTTCTCTCTTTTCTCATTCCAAAATTCAAAATATATGGGATAGCATTAGACGAGGAATTCTCTTCTGTTTATGCTATTTTTCAGTGACGTATTTCCTTCAAATGAATCCTTTTCTCTCTGCCAACTATATACATGTGTGTGAAATTTTTAAAAGATTTGATAATAACCTTAATTTCAATAACATACATAAAAGTATTAGTGATAAGGCAGCAGATATTACCTTACAGCTTGCTAACTCAATACACCAGAATGTAATCATAGATAAAAAACCAAACTCTATTCTATTTGCAGCAGCAGACTACATAAATATCCTCTAAATAAATAAATAACCCCTTTAACAAATATGAATAGAAAAAAGATATGTGAACTTTAAAAATGCTTTGCTGCAGTTTTTAGATGGTAATATATGCTTTCTAAAGATAATGTACTTATCTCACTGTCTCCCCAAACTTGCTTTTTGAGTAAATCCCTCAGCTAGATAATACAAACTTGGCTTCAGACAGGAGACTCATCTCAGATATAGATGTTTGGTTGGGAATAAAATATACTGATTATAAGCATAAGGTGATAAGAACAATAAGGTTAATTTAATTTACTTTGAACATTATAAATTGGATGCTAGAATAGTACTGAAGTATAAATCCAGCAATCTATCATAAGCTTTAGAAAGAATGGTTGTGGGAGTTATACTGGGGTTTTTTATACACACTGTTCTGAATTGTAGAGAGTATTGAATACATTTCCTTAATTGAGCTGCCAATAAGGTGAGCAGCTAAAAGCTCCTGCCCTTATTTGTTAGTTGCGCTCCAGAAAGATCAAAACCATTTTTGGATTCTCATAATTTCTTTCATGGAAAATGTCTTTAAATCACCTTCAACATCACAACAATAGAACAGTATAAGGAAATACATCAAAGCTCTTCTATTGCACCTTGTGCCCACTTCCTAGTGGTAGTGCAGAAATCAAATGTGGAGAATGGGGCTGCTCAGTGTGAACAACGACAGTGGACCCAGGCTATGATTTTGCTGCCCTGACCCACAGCATAAGGAAGTGATCACAGAACACAGTTACTAGGAGCAGGATTAGGCTTTTAATGCCTGTAAAGCTCTTTGAAGTTAAGTGTTCACTGATAGCAACAGTCATACTGAAGTAAAACCAGAGATTGAAAACAGTTTGAGTATTATTGTCCCTGGTCAAATAGTGCCATAATGCTGAGAAGAGAAATGCCTTCAAAATATTAGCCTGGAAGTCATATCACTTCTGATAACTATTCATTTTTACTAGTAAATTGTGGACCTTTCCCAACTCATTATGACAGATACTTCACATTGTGTTTAAAATAAAGTTCTGTCTGCATCTTATTATATAAAGATTTGATTTTTCAAATTAGCAGTCTCCCCAGTACTCTGTATCCATATTCCTCTTGTCTTTTCACATTCAGAGCTGTTTCATCTACAAGTATAAATCCATGGTGACCAGCACTAGCACTTGGACAGCAAGATGGTTTAAGAGTTTGCAACTACCTAAACTAGATTTTATTTCTCTCTTCCCTCTCTTCTGTTTGTTCTACTCCCCTGGTCTTATTTTATGAAACTCGTGCCTGTTAAGAGCAAATGAATTTTATGAACCTCGTCCTCTAAGAGCAAATCTACTGAAAGAGGGAAAAGGGAAAAGGGGACAGATGAATATCATTGAGGCCTGTAACACTTTTCAAAGTTAGTGTCAGGAAGGTGACAGGCCAGCATGAATGGGACTTGTTGGGGTGCAGGAAGGTGTAGCTTGGGGAGGGAAGAGATGCTAAATCTTCCCTCTTGGTAGAGTCTTGTGTTGTTTTGTCTGCTAATGAAAACATGGCTTTTGGTTTCCATGACCTCTTTCTGTGACCTGCCAAAATCCTCTTCCTGTGAATGTGGAAATTTCTCAATATCTCTTTAAGAGTCATGTATTCAGTCAGACATTAAATTACAGTAAAAGAATGCTTATTCCAGTTTTCTGAGTATGATAAAAATAACACAGTCTTTCATAGAAACATGTAGGCATTTATTTATATGCTATTTT
This sequence comes from Trochalopteron elliotii, assembly GCA_024734555.1. Classification (NCBI taxonomy): domain Eukaryota; kingdom Metazoa; phylum Chordata; class Aves; order Passeriformes; family Leiothrichidae; genus Trochalopteron; species Trochalopteron elliotii. Next base: position 1,463,030 of record JANPWX010000064.1, on the reverse strand, counting down.
ATGCCAATACAAACATTTTGAGGATTAGGACCAAAAGAAAGAAAAATTCTTCTTTTACTATTTACTTGGTCGTCTTTTGGAACCTAAAAGCCATTGAAGTCAATGAAAAGACTAATCAACTCTCCTACTACTCTGAGGAGTCTAGACATCAGATGTGTCATGAAAGCTGGGTCATTTGCTGTCCCTCTGTATTAAATAGGAAGAAGTGTCTTCAGACTGTTTTTTCCCCCTGTCTTTAGGGAAGAAATGTTCTGTGAAAAAGCTTATTGTTTCCCAATCAATACAGTTTTGCAATGCTCAGGTACAAAACTTAGTTTTTGCAGAACTGAGGTTTTTAGACACGGCTTTCCCTGCTTCTTCCTGTCTGTCTCAGATTGTCTGTGTGGCCTTCAGTTGACTTCAGCATCTTCAGCATTTTCATAACATCAACTGGACTGCATAAAGAGGAAACAGATATTTCCTCAAATTTCCATTCCTTGCTTCAATTGTCCAAACTTTTACTCATTAACCACTGTAGACCGGAAGATAAGACATGATAGGAGGAAACATGAGCTTGGATTTAATGATGAAAGATAAAAATGTCTCATCCTGGTAAAAGACCTTTAAAGTTTTATACATGTTCCAATAAATTTTATTTTATTTTATTGTTTTATTTTATATTTTATTTTATTTAGAAATTATTTTATTTTAATTATTTTGCTTCCCTTGGTTTTGTTTTGTTTCAGAGACTATGTAAAAATTGTCTTCAGTGTGTGTATCATATGTTTCATTTTAAGAACTATACAGCATAACAAATGCTCACATTAAGGACTGTCATAAACTCCGAGTACTATTGCATACCAATTCATACTAAACATAAATGTTCTAAATAGTCTAAATTATGTTGTTAAAGTTCTTAGCTGAAATCTGGTCTACAAATACAAGATGCTGGGCAATACAGTACAAGTCTGAAAATACCCAGTGATTACAGATTGAAGCAAAGCTCTAGTGTACACTAGACATTATGGACCAGTAAAAACAAATATAACTGAAAAGTGTTTGTGGTCTAAGAGGTATTTGAGAGTCATCTACACATGGTTTCTTAACTCTATTTCTGAAGAAGTAAGTAACTAATTAAACACACTGGTACTTAAGACCAATAACTGGCATTAGTATGTTTTGATTAGTAAGGTATGATTAAAAATCTAGATTCTAAGCCTCAGTTCCTGGCTGGCTCACTGACTTTGCACAAGGTGCTGTTTGCTTTTGTTCAGTTTATTTAACCCTAAACCAGGAAAATAATGGTTAGTTCCCAGGGCATACTAATTGTGAGTGTATTTTGGGGAATTAACTAATTGACATGTGTGTGGTGTGTTACATTCCTCAAAAGTGTACAATATACTGTTAATGTGATATATTACTATTCCACTGAGGGATTACATTGACTGATGGCTGGATGTGCAGCCATGGAGAGCTCTTCAAATCAATGTTTTCCAGAGCAATTAGGTGGCAGCAGTGATCATAGATATATTTTTTTAATCTCCACTTGGCAGAATAGTTATGCATTTTCCTTTCACATGTAGATCTGTCATCATGATTGAGATCTTTATTATTTTTTGAGTGGCTGACTCCAATACTCATTGGCCTAGTCTGACACACAGCAGTCAAAGGCACAGTATAAATGTAATTACCAGGCACTGGTGGAGCAAATACTGTGATGTTCAGCATGCAGGAGAGCAGAGGCTTATTATGAGAAGCTTCAACTTTTCCCCTAAACTATAGTTAAGAATGTTAAGTTCAAGTAAAAAAATTAATATACCAGAATAGGTGAAAAATTTGGAAGTGCCCCTGGTTTCTCTTTGCTTGGAGTTTGCTTTAGTTTACTAGTGCAGAATTTCATGCAGTAAATTCTGCCTATTTGGCGTTTTGTACAAACAAGCTTTTGATAGACCTGTTCCAAATCCACATACTGATCTTTTGGCCAATGAGTGCTGTAATGCTCCAAATAAACAAGAACAATCTAAATAAACATCTTTTAAAAACTCTGGTATATTTGAAATATAAATAAACTGCGCAGTGCAGGAGAGTGTTGTAATGCCCCAGAGGTGCTCTGATGCTGGTATAAAATTTATTTATTGGCAGATTTATTTGTGAAACTGAGACTTTGAAATGTCTACAAATAGCTCCTTGTTACCCACAGAATGATGCTGATACATAAGATGTCCTTAATGGGGGCATTTTGGTGGTTTCATGAGATAGAAATATGTGTTGTCGTCAGGCCTTTGGATGACACCTAAATATCTTGATCCTCTGTCTTGGCTGTAAATCAGAATGTATGATCTAGTAGCCTGTACATAGATATTACAGTATCTACATGTTGTGAGATGAAGTTGGTTGAATTTTCTCAACATGTCCCATATAAAATTTTAGGCATGTAGACAGTCTGCTAGTTTAAAGAAATGCACTTAATGCTGTACTATAATGTCTATAAACAGAATCTTAAAGTTACCATTCAGTAGCTGCTTATAGTTTCCTATATTATGATGTTATGCTAAATGTAGCTGTCTGTACTCTAATCAGGTAGATTGCCTCATTCTTCAACACAGGTAACCTTTTATTAACTGATATCACATTTCACTGACAGAGGAGAAATAAAAAAGGGGCCAAAATCTCTATTTTTCGTTTCCTATGTAGTCACAGTTTTGCACAGGCTAGTCTGAAGTCACACTGGCCAGAGCCAAAAGGAAAAATCTGGAATACAGATGGAACTCCCACAAAACCCAAAACACTACATTCATGCTGTGAGCCTGAGAACCTCCCAGCTGCAGAGTGCATCCAGATTCTGTTTTAAATTAAATCCTGAGGGGACATTCAGATATCATATTCCCTTCCCAGTTACTGCTCACCTTCCAAAGTGGCTATTGTTTCCATCCTTCCAGGGCCATATTGTTTAAAAATGTCCAAGACTGCCAGAAAGTGATAATATGTTTCCAAAGCAGCAGGTAATGGAGTCAAGTTTGCTACCCACACACATTCTCTTTTTTGTCCCATGGCATACAGATTACTTTCATCACACCACCTGAAGCAGGAAGGAAAAAGGGGCTTCCCATCTTGCCCAGAAGAGCCTGGAAGGAAAGGAATAGCAGAAATTATGTCCGGTGCTTCTCAGCAGGTAACTGTCACACCAATGGGTCCATGATTAACCAAAGTATTCCAAGAAGAGTCATGGAGCAGGTTTATGCTTCAGCTCTCTGCAGCTCTGCAAGTATGCAGATGCAGAGAAAAGGACATTCAATACTTTCAACAGACAAGGATGTGTTTGGTTTTGTGCATTCATAATTGTTGTACCTCCAGGAGCAAGAGATAGATTAAAAAAAAAAAGTTTTCCCTTTACCATTTAAATATCTCATTCAGGACACAATTCAGTGTCATATATACTTCTGTATAAATTTGGTAGTTACTTTACTTAACAGGACTTGACTGAAAAAGGACTTAACATGAACGGAATATATCAGCAGACAGTGAGATGACATCCATAGACTAAGATTTTCTTCTGAAAGAAACCATTTCCTTGTAACAAGGCTGTTATAGATGTCTTATCCTTGTGGCAGACTGGAACAAAAAATATTTTGAAATTAACAAAAAACCCAAAGGATTTATATGTAGGAAAAAAGTTCTGGCATTATGTTTTGTTACAAAATCTAAGAAATTGACAGGGGTTTTCTCACTGATTTCTGTGGTCGTGTGTGGGGTTGCAGGATTTTATTTTAAAAAGTTACAGTATAGTTTAGTATAGTTTTAGTTACCCCATATGGGCCCCTTGTCTTGGAGTTTTCTCTTATGATAAGTTGATAAGGGTTTCTATGCCTCTCTGTCTTTGCCCAGAGACTGTTTCCTATTGGTCCTTTCCCCATGATGATCCCTGCCCATCCTCTCCTTCTTTCCCCTGTCCATCACTGAGTCCCTATCTCCAAGGTCCAGAACCTTCGAGGAGATTTGGACAGCAGTTGGCAGATTCCCCCGAGACTCCTCCCCAAAATTACCTTGATTTGTTAGTAGTTAGGTAATTCAGTTGGCATTTGTTGCTTTGCTTTGTTTTATTGGTTTGTAGTTTGTACCCACCCCTTGAGCCTGTCCTGGACAAAACCCCCCTGTAGCCCGGGTCTGGGGTCTCTCCTGAGGTCTCTCCTGAGGTCTCTCCTGGGGCACTGAGCCTGAGGTAAGGGGTTCCCCTGCGACCCCTGAATAAACCTCTGTTCCCCGAACCTCCGAGAGTCCCCTCTTTCATTCATACCACAGCCGTGACAGCGAAAGTCCAGGGGCTGCTGAGCCAGGAACTCACAAATCAATCCTGTTGTGGCGTGTCGGAGCTGCTGGGAGGTCCAGCCGAGCACTGGGCTGACCAAAGAGACACACACCCCAACAGTTGTGCCTTGGATGAATGAATAACAGAATTAAACAAATAGAGAGCCATCACTCTAAACAAAAAGAGATTTACTGTTCTAACAGTACAACATGGCTATTGTTTCTTTCAGTCATATGCTTATCTGTAACACTAGTGTGAAATATAATTAAAAGAATGCTTTGATCTGTAAAGAAAAACAGAAAAATTAGCTTACCACTTATTCATCTACTTACTAAAAATATCAGAAAGAATGGGTTTTAGACAACTCATCACTAGAAAATTGGCTGTCAGGGAATATGACAATCTCTTTCTACAAGAACAATGTAGTTATTAAAAAGTGTAAATTGCTTCTACATCACACAGTTTTATCTAAGTTGGTTCAAAAATACTAGTGTTTCATGGCCACTTTTTTAACAGCTGCAAAATTAACTTTACATAATATATTTGAGACTACAAATACTTTTAAGATAAATAATTAAAATTTTGTTCCTAATTGAAAATACATATTGAAGTTATAGAAGACAGAATTTTCCCCAAGATGTAGAACTCACAACATGCATTAATATTTTCTGTCTCTGGTTTCTGTCTTCTGAATTGCAAAATCTTTATTTAATTATTCATAAACTATACTAAAACAATTAATATGACCTGTATGAAATGGTAATTCCTTCTGGTCTAAATTGACTCCCAGGGGTTAAAAAAGCTTCCTCTTCAGAAGGTGGGAAGGTAGCAAATGATAAAAATTTCTCCTTCAGATTTTCTCCCAGAAACATGCATGGAGTGGCAGAAGTCAGCATTTAGGAATTGGAAATGTTCTCCAACAGCAGCTGGAACTAGCAGGAATGTTCAGATTTTGTGGTATCCTATGCTCCCACCACAGCTGCCAGCAACAAATGAAAGCAATAATTTTCTCTTGGATATTGAATCAGAAAATGAATTTCCTTTCACTGCTTTCTTACCACTTTCTCCTTCACCTCCTCCATTAGTCTCTCCCTGCCTTAGTACAGCTTTTGTCTTGCTCTGTACTCCATGTGGTAGCTGTTGTTCACCAAGCACTCGTAAGATACTCCACTCTAACCCAAGAGATTAAACCATTCTGAACAAGAGGGACAGCCTTGTCATATACTTCTTTATAAAAAACCACCCCATTTAATTGCAGTTATAGTTAAGGCTTTTACTATCATTTTTATGTGCTGAACAGCCAGCACAGTGAGGTTTCTAAGCACTACTAGAATAAAAATGAAAGTGGATTCTGCAATCCTTTATAGAAACATTTTAGTTCTTTAAGATTAATGATCATTCAAAGTCAGATGTCTAGTTCTCTTGGGCACATCTGGAAATCCTTGTCTTAAAAGTCTTTCTGTATAAAAGAACCTTTTATGACAAGCAGCTAAACGTATACCCTGAGCAGACTATTGATAAGAAAGTGGTAATTAAATGGTACAGGTGCAACAAAACTGTTACGTAAAACATTTAGTGGTTCATCAGACAGTCAAACTAATATGTATAATTTGCATTAAGCTTCACACTTCTAATAATTTGAGCTGTAAGTCCCAAGTTCATTTCACCTTAAAAGATTTGCTGGCAATATTCCTACTTTGGTTTTAAGTTAATATGCGTCTGCCAAAGGAATAAAAAAACCCTAGGCAATTTGACAGAGCTTTACAGACACGTTTTATGCAGGAACTTAGTAAAGCCCTGAGTCATGGCTCTCCTTCCTTAGAATTGCTGAGTAACTTCCTTTGTTGGGTTTGTACAATACTGAGATAATGCAATGATTTTAATGGAAACAATACTCAGACTTCTCAGTTCTTGTACTAACTGCTTCCCACCAAGCTTCATTCATACGCCATCATAGTAATTTCTTGATTAGGCCTGCAGTTCTTTGTGCCTTGAATCTTAAATTTTGCATCGAAATTACAGATGCATTTTAGATAAAATATTCTATCACTTTTTGCTGAACACAAGTATGTGATGAAGATGTTGAGCTTTTAAAGAAAAAAAAGGCTAGAACCTCTTCTTTTGTTAAATTTATTGGTACACAAACACCTGTGAATAGTATGGTATTATTTAATGAAAGAAACAAGATCTTCAAGATGAAAAGGACTGAACTGTGTCTAAAATCTGTAATTAGAGAACAGAAAATAGTGAAAATTATTGCTATATTTTTCAATCCTTCTCAAAGGAGCGGAAAGGTTGGAGTGTTTCAACAACAAAAGGTTTGGTTTTGTTTCAAAGCTTACGAATGGTCAGCATCAAACTCCATAATGAAGTGTAAAATTGAGGCGTTTGCTTGTAGTACTATTATTTTACAGGGTTGAACTTAAACCAGGTCCTGCTACTGGAAACACTATGACAGGCAGGGGCATTCCAGGAGAATATTTCCACATATATTTCTTGGTCTACATGAAGGACATTGCACAGAGCCCTTATTGCCATCTTGCTTCTTTGAACATCCAAATGATCTTATGGAAGAGAGGAGGGAGTGGACTGGCTATTTAAATTCATAACGATCAAATCTTGAAGACAGTTGCCCATTTTTTCCCTCTAGCCCTACCAGAGGATTTGAAAAGTTAGTGTTTGGAGGGAGTCTCTTGTCTCCCTCTTTTTACAGTCCTTTTTGATGTATGTTCTGCAACCCAATAATTACTCCTGTCCAACAGCTAAGGGATATCAGCTGTCTCAATGAAAATTATGTAAAATTCTTTAGAAAGGGAAATCCAGACTGGAAGAGACATAGTTATTAGTGTTATAAATGAATTTTAGCCAATCGGATAGAAAGAACAAATTTTATTTTTTCATTTTAAAATCTATCTGGGACAGCCACGAAAACATTTGAATGTTGGGTGAAACAGACAACCGACAGCAGGGCTGCTATCTCGCACTGTTCCATGATTTGTTGGGGTTTGAGTCTGAGTTCTTATACTGTATTTTGTGCCTCTTGGAGGCGGGGGTATTGTGTCTTCAGATTCAAACACAGTCTTGTCACTCGGTGATGAATCTTGAACAGGTTTCCCAGCACTGGAACATGTTTGAAAGGATTTTTGGGGAATCCTCTTTTGGGATGTTGATTTCTCCAAATTCAGGGTCCACCCTCGAGGTTATTATTGGTGAATTGATGGTCCAGGTGTACAGGATTTGAAAAACTCAAGGAGCCACATCCTGGCGAGCTACTCTTCTTTTTTGTGTAAATCAAAGTGTTAACTTGTCCATTCACAGTTCACAAAGTGTGTCCTGGTACTTGGAAAACGCCCTCTTCATTCCATGGACCAGGACTTACTTTTCATTTACAGGGTTACAAAATATACATTCTATCATCTACTACAGTTATTGTATCTCCTATATTTAATTGCACAAATTTACCATCATATCTATTACATTAGGATGACCAAGGGGCCAAAAAGCCTCCTGAGGGAAGGAAAACAATGGATTTTTTTTTTAACTTAGCCAAATATAGGGATACATAAAGTATGTTATACATCATGTAAATTAAACAACACTGTAGAAAGCTGGGAACAGAATGACCATATGCAATGCAAAAGAAAGGCTCTAAACCTCAGAGAAAAGAGATTTTCCTTTGAAACAACCTAATGGTAGTAGCAATAGGATCAAAACAAAGCACAAAAAAACAGCAAAAAACAAAAAAAAACCCAGAACAAACACTAAATTAAACAACAAAAACAAACAAAAAAAACCCCAAAACCAAAAAACAAACAAGCAAATAAAAACAAAAAAGAAAAACAAAAAAACACACCCCCCCAAACCAAAACTGAAACCAAACACTAGTCATATTTAAGGTGCAAATTATGAGTAGGTCATTAAAAGGCCTCTAATACTAAAAGACTGCTTTTGCCAATCCTGATTTAATCCTCTGTCCCCAAAAGAAAATGTATTTTGCAGAGTGGAAGAAGCCACAAGGCAAACAGCTGCATTCACTGTAGACATGTTATAAATGATCAACTAGCCAATCGGATATAAAGAATAAATTTTATTTTCCCATTTTAAATCTATCTGGGACAGCCACAGGGAACAACATTCGAATGTTGGGTGAAACAGCCGACTGACAGCAGGGTTGCTATCTTGCACTGTTCCACCATTTGCTGATAGTTGAGTCCAGGTTCTTATACTGTATTTTGTGCCTCCCGGCAGCAGAGGTATTGTGTTTTTCAAATTCAAACCCAGTCTTTTCACTTGATGATGAACCCTGAACAGATTTCCCGGTGCTGGGCCGAGTCTGAAAGGACCTTCCAGGAATCCTCCTTTGGTATGTTGATGTCGTCTAATGCAGGGTCCACCCTCGAAATGGGTGTCGATGTGTTGATGGTGGGTTGATGGTCTGGGTGCCCAAGATCTGATTAGCTCAAGGAGCTACATCCTGGCAAGCCACCCTCCTTTCTGGTGTAAATCGAGATGTTAGATTGTATACAAAGCATGTCCTGGTATTTGGTGAACGCCCGTCCCAGTCTGGGAATCAAGGTTACTTTTTATACTCACAGGGTTATAGAAAATATACATTCTATCATCTGCTATAACTTCTTTCTATGTTTTAATTGCACGAATTTATAATCACATCTATTACAGCAAGGAAAAGCAAATGTCCTTAAAAATACTTTTCATGAGAAAACTTAACACAGCAATTAATAAAAACAGAGGAAAATATAGCAAATCAGACAATTTTTAAGTGGAAGCACATGCAAATTGGGGGGGGTTTGCTTTTCTCTAAAATTCTCCCAGGAAATGTACATTTTTACTGTCTAGGAGGGATGAACCTTAAGGGATAATCAGGCTTACATAAGACCCAGATTTTTAGAAAAGTAGGAGAGAGTGATTTCTGGTTATTGCTAAGCAGAAGAGCCCAATGGAAAGGTCTCTTTTGTAGAAATCATATATCCTATGCTGTCTCCATAATTTTCCATTACTAATCAACTCTCAGCATTAGGTATTTAGACAAGGGGGAACCTGTATCACCCTATATGGATCAATTACATGAATTATTAAATGAAAAGGTTAAAAATTAATACATTTTTAAAATGATGGAGAATTTCTCAAAATTAATTTCTGGAAGCATCTCAGGCATTCAAAACTATCTTTTTTATGCTGTTCTTTCTGTTGTTTTTTGCATACAGATGTTACAGATTTTCAGTCCCAGGTAGAGGCAATTCCAGCTTCTAAGTCAGCACAAGCCTAGATTTCCCAGGCTTAACTTTATTGTTCTCTGTTTTATACTGATGATTCTGTTTTTAAACTTATCTTTTTCTGCATTTAATGTGCCTACCCTGCAGGGAGTACTTATCATAATTATCATACAATTGGAATCAAAGATTATAAGGGTAAATGCCTGTAAGAGACTTGCTAGGATTTAAATGTTGACTGTCCTGTTATTTCATGCCAAGCTTAGGAGCATTGTGTGCTGCCTTGCTAAGGTCCCTTAATGATCACTGTTCTAACAGTGTGAAACTGCCTTCTAAATAGGTATAAAATGTTCCCAGTTGGAGGCCTCTCTTTACAATCATTCAAATCGGTGCCAAAGTCATATAGATTCAGTGGAATACAAACACATTCTTGAGGGTTTCTTTTTTTTCAATGATTAAAGCTGAAAATACAGAAATATGCATGAATTACAACAGAAGAAAATATTTGTAGTTCTCAGAAGGATAGCAGAATCCTACACTTGATCTTGCATGAGGGGCTAGGAAGAACTGCAGAGCTTTAGACTTTGCCCTATAGCTGGGAGATATAAAACATCTTTCACTCTCTCTGATAACTCTGGTTGAATTCATGTGGAATTATATTAAAAAAGGATTTTTCATCTTCCTCCTAATGGGTCCATTTACCCATGTGTGTGCTTTTATTGAAATATGAAAACAGTAATTTGTTTTGGTAGATAATTTAACCTTTTGTAAATTATTTTCTTTTGAGTAGAAAAAAAGAGACAAACTAATTGCATATAATAACATATTCAGACATGATATAATCAAAGAACACCACTTAGGATAAGAGTGGAAATCGGGAATGGAGGGTGGCCCACGACATACTGCACAAAAAAATGAAACACAAAACCTTTTTAAGTTTCAATTTGCCTCAAAATGCAACACATTTAAGTCCTTCAAGACTTTACAGGCTGTAGTTTACTGGGTCTTGCTATCTGCCACTTGCTGAATTATCTCAATAAAAGTATTTCAAGAAATCTTTTTCAATACGTATTTAATTGAATTGTAAAATGAGGGAACTTGTACATATTTACATCAGCAAAAATTTTTTTAGTTTGTTTAAGAATATAATAGGTTCTATAATAGAATATTAAAAATTTCTGTGTTATCTTTAATTTTGGACTTTGCTGTTATGGACTCTAATGTTTCCTTGCTCCTTCACTCAAAATAATGTGAAGTCTAGGTGTTGCCTGAGAGATGCAGCAGTAGCTGAAAGCTGATATTCATCAGTGAGACTACAAGAAATATATTAGGAACATTACTGATTTTCTTTGTTAAAGAACAAAAAAACAGGAAAATAAAATTAAAAACCGCATTACCAACCATATTATTTTAGAGTATAGATCTCTTGCCTCTGTCTCAGATCTCAAAAAAAGAAAGGAAATAAAAAGAAAAAAGAAAAAAAGAAAAAAGAAAAAAAAGAAAAAGGAAAAAAGAAAAAAGAAAAAAGGAAAAAACAAAAAAATTAAAAAGTTACTGAAGCTTGAAATTTTGTTCTAAAGGTGAAAAAAACCTATCTGAAGTTTACAGAAAGGACATCTAAGAGAACACCTACAAAACTGCAGCAATTTTGCTGCAGAAAAAATGAGTCAATAATTTGTAATTTCTTCTACTAGTGCAAGAGGCTCTGTCTTATTGTCCTGCAAGGCTGGTGCATGACTGTTCCCTTTTTGAAAAGGATGTAAGTCCAAGCCCTTAAACAGGAGAGGATCTTTAGAGACTAAACAGAAACCTGGCAGTATCAGGAAAATTTCAACTCAGCCTTTCACACATGTGTTTCACTTGTGTGCAGCATTTCCATCTCCTTTTGGGTCCCAAATGGAGACCTTTGGGCACTGCATCTTGTTCCAACAATCATCACCTCCTTTATCACACCTCCAATTAGCAGATCATCATGACTAGCAGAAATGCACCCGGTTTCCAGACATCTACAAAACACAGGCAAATGGCCAGGACCCACATTCTTGCCAGTGTTGGCAGGGTACCGATCCTTTTCCTGGATTTTCCAGCACATAAGGACTGAAATCCCAAAGGCTTTGCACCTATGAGAAAGTCAATTCTTACTTTTAGGCACGAGACCACATCTTCTCTTAAAGATTTTCTTACTTTTTTAATATTCTGCTTTTCCTCTCTCTTCCTGTTGCCTCCCTCCCAGGCACATTGGAAATTCATAATATGAACTGGAGGTGCTCCCACCTTTAATTTTTATTCTCCTTGTGGTCTGAACATAAATGATGAGGGGACAGAAATGCTGATGCAGCCTAGGTTCACCTGGAAGGGAGAAAGCAGCTGCGTGTCTTAGCCCATACAAGCTTCTAAGAGACACTGGAGTTATGCAGTAGACAAAACTATAGGGAAGAGATAGTCATGAGGGGAAAGACAACCAAACACAAACACAGGTTGTGTGTAGCTTGGCCAACCCAAAAAAACCCCAACCCAACCCAAACTAACCAACCAACCAAACAACCATAAAAAAACCTTAAAACAAACAAACAAAAAACCCCACAACCAAAAAAAAAAAAAATCTAAACCAACACCAACAAAAAAAAACCAACAAAAAACCCTCAAAACAAACCAAAACAAAAAAGAAAATTGCCTTCCTAATGGCAAACTACAGGCATAGAGACATTTCACACTCAATCCTTCAAGCCTACATGTTTTCATAGCTATTAGGAATGTGAATGTTTCTTCTTTCAAGAAAAGTGGTCCTTGTTTGTTTTTATTTTTTCTCTTACCTTAATTCTCCCTGTTAACCTTCAATTATGTCTTTCTAGTCTGTCCCATTCTTCTCTTCTCTTCCTTCAGTTTATGTCCTGACAATCCTTGGTATTGAAATCCCAGGTGTCAATGTTCTAATGTTCAGAGTCCAGCCCTGAAGTTTTAGGATTTCAGTGTTGCAGTGGAGCAACAACTGTATCTCAGAACAGAGTTGTAAAAGACCTGTATCTTGGATACAGGAGTCCAAATTAACACATCACAATGCCGGAACACTGGCATGATTTAAATCCTACCCATCTATTAATCTTAGGTAGTGAAAATAATTTTCCTTCTTGAGTTTTTTCATTCCAAAGAATCTAGAAAACAAAGCTTCGTTTTGCTTTTGTTTTGTATTCAAAATGAGGGCAGATTTTGCTTTTGACTTCCAAAAAGACAAAAGAGATGTTTCTGGTGTTTGATGCACGATTTTAAATAATTAGTCTGAGTTAATTGCAGTCCTTCAGAAAAATGTAATTTCTGTTTTCTTTTAAGACTTAACATATTGCAGTCTTCAGCATTTCCACATAAATACTTGTAAGTGTGACTGGGGTATCCTCAGTCACCACCGCTGAAGACTGTTACTTCTACTGGTGGAAGCAGAGGAAACATGAAATACCTAATGCAGACCTTAGTTAGAGCATGCATCACAGCTTTTCTTATTGTTTCTCTTTGGCACAGATGCTTTTTCCTTTCTTCCATTATTGTTTTTCTACAGGAACTGGTTTAGAACGAGAAGCCAGATAATGGCTCCACTTTCCCCAGAAACTGACAAGAATGGCTGCTATGTGTTCCACTGGCTGTTCCATTCCTGTTTTCAATGGTTTTGAAAGATATGCTGGATTCCTCTGAAGAATTCACAAAAAAGTATTATTCAACATGGCATGAGCAATTAGGCTTTATCATACCATATGACAAGGGTTTCTGTTCCAAACCTAGATATCTTACAATGTGTATGAGAAGCCATAATTTCTACACTTAGCCAATCTTCCATTAAAAAAAGGACTCTAAACCATTCTTTAATAATAAAGAATTTTTAAAATATTTAAATTTTTAAAAATATTTTTTTAAAAAGGCTATCTGAAGCAAAGCTGGACAAAAATAAATGTATTCATATATAGTGTGTGCAGGGAGGCACAAGAAATAAATGTTATATTGCTTCATTTGTGATAGGCAAAACTGAAGTTAAATCAAACTGTCAAAAATTAAAATTACCCCTCCTAAAGTATGCTTGTGTGCATCCTTTATGCTGTCAACACCCAAGCAGGATATCACCTCTTTGGTTTAAGAAGAAAAAGAGAGGAACAAAACCAGCAAGCTACCAATTTAATGACTGCTTTTATGTAAATATATAAGCATGTGCACTCATGCATAAGAGCATACACAGAGTGATAACAGCCTTTATACCTTTCACATAGGCAGAAATGATGTCATTATTGTCCATCTGCACTTAAAATGTACTTTCCATTAATAGAGAGAAGCATCTCCCAGACTGACAGTTACAGTGCAGCCCTCGCCACAACAGTGTAATTGTTTCCAAAGGTAAATTACAAGCCAGGCCTTGCAGAGATTTCTGTTCACAACTTCTGATCTCCAAAATTTTTTTCTAATCTTAAGGTTAATTTGTGAGTTTAAAAGAGGTAAAGATGTGTTTGATTGAAGCAGATTTGCACTCTTGTGTAAGTTTTATTTCTGAGTATCACCTTGTATAGATCTGATACAATCCCTTTTTATTTTAATCTACGTTGGTATTAGGGAGTTTAATTAGGATTCAAGAAAAGGTTGCTAAATTCTAATGAAAGTTGTGACATCCTACTGCTTCATGATATTCATTAATTTGCCTTTTTAAATTTCAAACCAACCACTGCATCTAACAAAGAAATAATAATTGTAAACCAAAATTAAGAGAATTATTGTAAACATAAATATAATACCATATTATGTCAATTTGCATAGCAAAAAGGAATACAGGAACTCTTACAAAGTCAGGAATACGGTTCATTATGTATTGCAAGATGTTATCTGTGAACATTAATTGATTTTTAAAATTAATCCACATAGTTTAATATCCTTTTCAATCCTGCTTTCCATTAGTACTCTAGCTATGAAGTTTGCTGCAGAAGTTCTTTGTGAATCTATGTATGTTTTCTATTCAAGGTCTGAATAAATACATTATACTGGATGGAATATTCATGGGAAGACTTTCAGGATTCCATTAGAAAAAAGAGAGTCTGTAATTCTGCACAGTCAGGGAGGAAATCTAGAACTTACTTTTTTATTGTTATTCCAATCACTCTATACCATTCTATCTATGTAAATGTAATGGACAGACTGTACTAAATTGTTAAAGCATAACACTCAAAAAATTAATTAACGATGCACCCACCTGCTTTTTTTTTTTTTCTTTTTTATGAAAAACTGCAATCATCACCCAGGCTCTGAGTGAATCCCTGCAGCAACAACAAAAACCCTACCCACCTGGACAAAGACGACCTCACTTCATGTCCCCAGCTGGAATTGGCTACCTAAATCCATTAGGAGCTGGATATTAAGGTAACACTTAACTCAGAAAGCAATAAATAGCACCCCCCCCCCCCCCCCCCCGCAGGAGGAACACCATGCTCAGATCTACAGCACTATATGGAAGCTGCAGGCTGGGGAGAGGAATTGCTAGATACAGGATCTGAGCTGTCAGCAATGATCATGGTGAGCTTTCCATTCCCAGGGGTCATCTGAACTGGCTGGATGAGCAGGGCTGAACTGTGATTTGTGTGAGGTCTGTGTTTGCAGAGCAGGCATCACTGGCCGCAGGCTTTATTTGTCCTGCCAAGAAAATCAACTTTGGGTTGTGTGTCAGTGACTGCTGTGATCTACTTGAACAGCCACCATGCTGATCTCTCCAGACATCCAGAAAAGTATGTAATGGCAAGTAAAACACAGATGGGATCTGCATCTTCTGAGTCAGTGACTCAGCCCACAAAAGACTTGTTTATTTCTTTCACCCTTAGTGAACAGAGGCCCAGAGCCAAGATGAAGGAAGAAAATCTTAGCCTCTTGCTCACAGGAGACTGAAACCAAGACTAAGGAGTCACAGGGGACCTAATTCAACATTGCAATGGATTACATTTTGCTAACTGACAGTGTGTCCCTTAATCACTGTAGAAAATATGCAGCCTCAAACTTGCCATTCAGCAAAAAAGTGAGGAAATCAAGTCATAAAGCCTTCTCAGCTCCATGATCTGTATGCTTTAGGCATTTCAGCTGGGGTAATTGCACAAAACAATACAGGTGCCCAAACTCTATCTTTCCCTGCAGACCCATCAGTTCAAACTCTGACAAGCTGAGCATCCCAGCCTAACTGGTGTGCACTTTGTCAGGCTTCACCCTGGTAGTTGTCCACATCTGAGCTAGTCATTCTCAGGCCCCTTTACAATGAGTGGCAAGAAACAGAAGAATACATCTTCTTTTGGTCCAGTGGAACATATTTTGTAAGTTCTCATTTCTCTCCAGTGACTACCGTAGGATGTTTAGCTATAGCCAGCTGAGTTGTGAGCGTTAAAGTCTAATTTTAGTGTTTCTAGTAGCCAGTTTAAGTGGTTTTTCTGTTCAACATGCAAATGTCAAAGGTATTTATTCTTCAGTGCCAAGCTAACTGCAGACAGACAACAAAGATGCTGAATATAGTGCTGAGGATGAAAAACTAGCTTTATAGCATAAAGGCAGGTGTTAAAACATTGCAGCTAAAATACTTAGATCTGCCTCTTTGTTTCTACACTCCTCAGTTCCTCATATTTAAAAGGGTGATAATCCACTTCTCTACCTCTCAGAAAACTTTTGAGTACATGAAGCTGGTCTCTGTGGCTGCTTACCGGCAAAGCAGCAGTTCCCAGACCAGCATAAACAGTTCGTGGGTTCTTCAGTCTCAGGCTGTTTGTAGTTTAAGGCTTGGAATAAAGGAGCGGGCTCAGGCGTGGGTTTGGGAAGGTGTTTATTGCAGTGCAGTCCACGTGACAGAACAGGCTTTGGGCCCTTGTGCTCCCCTTTTTCCAGGGCGCAGCCTGGGCAGCAGAGCACTCGGGCCAGTGGGGGGAAGGGGATGGTTCAGGACAGGGTGATACCATGTGATTAAGGGTGGGGGAGTTTTGGAAGGGATAAACCAATACAGGAAATTAAACAAAATACATATACAACTTTGAAAACCTCAATCATGCACTGCAACAAGTATAATTTTGTAAAGAGAGAAAAATCAAATTTTACAAAAATACAAAAAAAGAAAGAACCCAAAAATTGCAGTGCTAAGTAGCCTTATTTATAAGTAGCCTTATTTACGCTTTTCCTGAATTAGAATTAAACCCTTTTCAATCTACCATAATTCAAGTGGTTTTTAAGAGGATGAAAAAATAACTAACTTCATTTTTATTCTGTTTTTATTGTATTTAATCTGAACAAGCATTCAAGCCCAGCTCCTCAGAGGTGTCAAGATGGATAAGTCATTCTGAAATCAGCCAGAGCTTCATTTGTAGATCCAGATCCAAGGTATTTTTTGACCCCTTCAACAGAAAACCAACTTAATAATTAGTAATGTTTTACTCATCTAACAGAAATGCATTGAGAACTAGAAAATATTTTGCAGTGTACCATTTTTCCATTCCTGATTAGATTCACTGATATGTTTGCATTAAATTATGCAAAGTATTCATATTTACCAAGTCCAAGTATAGCCATGCTTTCAGGGTTTCTGCAGTATCAGTTATCTGCTCTTAATACCTTCTCCAACACCTGCGATAGAGAGGATAGAGAGGAGAGATGGAGTGATATGCACAAGGTCACAGCACAGCTTTTCCACGAATTCTTACACAACAAGTTTTTTCAATAGGCAGAATGGTGTGGTTTTCTTGAAATGCACATTATTTTCCTTATTTTGGTAGCAATGTGTCAGAAATTAGGATCAGATTAACTAATTTTGCCTAATTAAAAAAAGTAGCTAAAGCAAACAAAGGTGGAATGCTACCACAGCTGAGTAGCTGCACAGCACCAGGGACACAGAAGGAGAGAAATCTGGACCATGGAGGTCAGGCCAGTAGCTACTGCTGAGAAGAGAAATGGGAAGAACTCAGGAGAAGGATGAGAACATACTCCCATGAGAGAAGATCCCATCTCAGGCAACAGGAAGATAAGACCTATATCTGTGTATTAGATTAATCTTAGTGGAAAGAATATCAGGATCCACTGCAGGTTTTTTCCCCTATACATTTCCAGTAAGAGAATCTTAGTCTTAGATATACAGGTTTTTGAGGTGCTGTCTTCCTACCTACTCTCAATTGTTCTGTATGTTAATTTCAAGTTCTAAGGGTGATTTCATCATCTGACATTTATATATCCTTTTTAGAAGAATTCTAGAATATATCCTTTTCTCCAGAGCTGCCAGTGCATCGGACTTCAAGGTAAAAGGTAAGTGCCTCTGACACTCTCCATAATAAGATCAAATACAGCTTGTTTAAGAAAAAAACAAAGAGAAAACTTAAAGAGAGAAAGAAGCAAGGCAAAATAAATTCATAAAATGCTTTGCATATTTTACAAAGCTTCACAAATGATACAGGCATTTATACAGTCACAAGGGGATCTGATTCATCTGGAGCATTTTGGCAAGTTCTCTTAAATTCATGGATTTTAATTTTGCACCAATTTTCTCCAGGATTCTAGTGAATTTACTGCCCTTACAGGCTGAAAAAACAAAAAGGACAGTTTTTGTTCTTTTGAGGCCTCTCCCTCTTCTGTGTCTCAAAGAGTATCAGGACTACCAATATTTTCCAAGTTTTTCTCAGAGGTTTCCTTGAATTGACAGGAGTAATACATTGGTCTCACAGGTCAACTTCATTCTTATCCAAAGTTTAGGAACCTTGTAGACTGAAGATAATAAGAAAAACAGCACTC
The DNA here is from genome assembly GCA_024734555.1 of Trochalopteron elliotii. NCBI lineage: Eukaryota > Metazoa > Chordata > Aves > Passeriformes > Leiothrichidae > Trochalopteron > Trochalopteron elliotii. The sequence continues at coordinate 1,444,748 of JANPWX010000064.1, read as the reverse complement.
TTTAATCACACAGAAATCACAGTTTCATGTTCAAACATAACTAGGTCATTTTCTTCCAAAAGAAAGCTAGATTTGGCATGTGGTACTTTCCAAAACAAGCCCACTGCTTCATTCACTAGTAACTGCCCTTTTTGTTTTATTACAGTTACAAAGGCCAAATGATTTCAAAAGGGATCAAACACTGATGTGTTAGAAGAAAACATAGGATGGCCTCTTGATTTGGTCCAAATGCAAAATGTCTGCTTTGAAATAGCATTGCTTTTACAACTTCTTCAGTAAAGGAAATGGAAATCAGCTTGCAATGTATCCATTACTCTTACCAGCAATTCTTGCCCTAAATTACTTCCTTTCAATCTTGATGAAGTCAATTAAATTCTAACTCTCAATATTAAGTCAGGTATAATGCTAATCTGAGACTTTTCCTTTCAACAGTGTAATTGCTTCTACAAAGCATTGGAAAACTCCCCAAAAACTCCTAAACTCTTTTCTGGCAGTCGAGTCTAGTGTAGCAAATAACTCTTGGCCTTTGAACACATACAAAACATGTATGTTTCAAATTCCCTCTTCTTTGATAGGGAAATGTGTTAAGGGGAGATATAGATCACAATAATATTTATTGAAATATATTTTGTTAGACTGTTGCTATTAAAGGAAGTAAGACAGAATTATTAAGCATTATTAAAAGCAGATATTTGCATGATACAATTGCCTGTCTTGTTCTGCTGTTCCCACCACGCAGGTGCACAGTGACACAGACACTGTCACACAGACACTGTGACACAATCAGTGTCACACAGACACGGTCACACAGTCACTGTCACACAGACACTGTCACACAGACATGGTCATGCAGTCACTGTTACAAAGACATGGTCACTCAGATACTGTCACACAGTCACTGTCACAAAGTCAGTGTTACACAGACACTGTCACACACACCGTCACTCCCATCCCCCCGTGCGGAGCCCAGCCCAGCTGTGGCTGCCCAGGGGAGCTGCACTGTGTGACAGTGACCCCTGGGCAGGTGTGCACAGGGTCCCTCACAGCTGCCCCAGCAACGTGGGCAGACCTGGTGTCTCTGAGGGGGCACCTGGGATGGGGACCGAGCTGCACAGCCCCTTGCTGGCACTGACATGGCCTGGGGCCTTACACACCTGCCAGGGCTCTGGATGTCTCATGTCTTGAAGACACATCAGGATGACAAGTTTTTGATCTGTCAGCATTTGGGAGATTTTCAACTTTCCTCTCAGCATGTATTCTTCAGGCTCCTCTCTTCTCACCCATGGGTGTTGATAGGGCCTACTCACATCCACTTAATGGCACATGAATGTGTATGCTGACTTCAATCTGTTCTCCTCCCTCTAGCTGTGTCTCTGGTAATCCCTGTAAATTTGTTAAAACAATTAACACTAGCAGAGATTTAGTATACTTTAGAACCTGGGGGTATGGAACAGGACTGCCAGTCTCCTTACTTTATTCTTATTCATATCTGAAAGAAGTGTCAGTAAATAAAACCTCAAAATCTTGGTGGCAAATGTTGTATTGTAACAGACACAAAAATGTCTCTTGTGTTACATACACAGCCAATTACACTGTTTGTAATTAAGAAAAACTGAGCCCAAGCCCCAGCTGGTGTTTGACACAGTTGCCAAAGTGGATTATCTGGCCCACTGATAAATAAATGTTGCAGATAGTTTCCCCAGATAGTAATCTGAAATTATTGCCTTGAAAATTGTGGAGCTGAAATGAACAAAAATCCTTGTCTGAAATCAAAGCACAATTTATTTTCTTGGGAGAGGATGTCACAGCTCCAGTCTTTAATGTGGCTGCACTGACCCACACTGTCTTCAGTCTTTTCCTTCTCTCTACCTTTCCAACCTATGTAACTTGTAGAGTTTCATATACAGATATGTAGATTGTAGCATGACCAAATAAATGAGTAATGCAATTTGGTACCCACCATCATAGAATAGACAGCATGGTGTTGGCTTGTCCATTATGACAGCAAACAAAATTCAATTACTGTTTGGATATGATCAATTATTTCCAAACGATCTGCCAAGTCTATTTGCTCTCTTGGCATGAAAAGAGCAACTCTACAGAAAGGATGTCAAGTGTTTCTGTGGTAAAAAGTGAAGGCAGAAAGAGAAGAAACAGAACCTTAAGAAGAGGCACTGAACAACAGTAAGACCATTTTGGGCTATAGTTTTGCAGTGAAAAGCCCTAAAGTGTGACAAAGAAAGTAGTATCAGAACAGATCCCAGATGGAGCTGAAAAGGCTATCAGCTGTGCTTTGCAGGCGCTCTGCAGTGGCCAGAGAAAAAAATGCCTTGCAGCTGGTCAGTGAAAAAATCATTGCCATTTTCAAAGTAAAAATGTCACCAATATTCTATCACTACCATCACAATTCACATTCATAACAAACTTTCCCTGAGTCTTTTCAATTAAATCAGAGAAGAAAAGCCTGTGGAAAAAGGCATTCATGGGTACTGATGCATTTTAGAATCTGACTATTCAGTAGCACAAGTCTATAAGCCTACTCTATTTTCCTATGGAAATACTTTTAATCTTTATTTGTTAATTGACATAAAGTAGCAAATATCGAGTACAGGTATGCTTGCACTTATAGTAATCTTTCAAGTGGTGGTTTCCATGTAGCTTTTGAACACTGAAAGCTTGAAGTACTGATTTTGTTATGGGAATGATGAATGAAGAAAATAGTGTGAGTCCAGAAAATGGTGGAGAAATGCAGGTGCTTCTCTCTTTCTTACTTTGAGAACAGGGAAGGGATTGTAGATTATTTTTAAGGTTATATAACCTGGTATACATAGACAAATCTGTACTTATTCACATCACCATATGTAAGCACATAATACTAAAAGTCTCAATTTTGAGAACCATTCAAAAAATAACTGAATATGATACTTTTCTCTGTGCATGTGAAAACTGTGGATATTTAAGGATACTATTTTATCTGACTTTAATTTATGAGACATGACTTTTAGAAAGCAACCTGGGCTATAACTTAGAACCTGGGAGAAACTCACAACATTATTTGCTGTAATGAATTTCTGTGGAAAGCAATGCTAGAAAAATGAACTGAAGGCACCATTAAGCAAGTGGTAAATAAAAAGGTAATTTAGCAAGGTCATTAATTTAGCAAGTGGAAGCACACATTGTTGCCTCTACTTCCTGCTGGCTCCAGAGTTGAATACTTTTCCGGTTGCTTCTATTAAGCAATTATTGGGGAGATACTGATGCCACCAGGCTCAAACAAGCTCTGATGCAATGGCATCAGATGCCATGATCCATCAAGTCCAGGTTTTAACCTCACAAGCCAAGGGCCACCATTTCCATCCTCCTGACTGCAGAAATAGGTTCAATATTCATGTGACCCTGACAGCAGTAACAACTGTGTGATGTGAAAACTTTGTTTTCTGTTTTTCTGGGTTTTGACCCTCTTTTTCACCACATTTGTACTTCCCCCTTTTCCACCCCCAGTCCCAAAGGAACAGCCTGCTGATACTTTACCACCGTTAGTTCCAGTTTCACTATGCCTTTACCTAGGCACTCCCTGCCTTATGTGTTAGCACTGATACCTTTGCACTAGGTATTGCTGACCTTTGAGGATTTTAATCCCCAGAATACCACTGGACCCCACTTATCCGTGAACTTGGCCATCTTTCCCATAATTCTTTTTAAACACCTGCTAACACACACAGCTTCATGACACTACCTGCATGTTTTTCAGCTTTTTGCTGTGCCACTGCCACAGCCATTGGTTTCTCACCTAGTGTCCAGTGATTTTCTCCATCCCACTGTGTTATCTCAGCCATTAGGCCCAATTAGTGGCCTGATCATTTATTTACAGATATTTAAAAGAATTACATGTGAACAATATATAATCTATGTTGTGTTGTATATATATATATATACTGCATAATGCATTTCTGTCTGCAGAGGATGTCAAACTCCTCCATTGTGTGGAGCACTGAAATCCATAGAATCAAAGCATGGATAAAGTTGGAAGGGCTCACAGTGGATCCTCTGGTCCAACCTTCCTGCTCAAGCGGCGTCATCCCCAAGCACATGGCACAGGATGGTGTTTGGATGGTTCTTGAATATCTCCAGTCAGGGAGGATCCACAGCCTCTCTGTGCAATCTGTTCCAGTGCTCAGTCACTGCACAGTAAAGAAGTTCTTCCTCATATTCAGGTGTAATTTCTGTCCATCAGGTTCTGCCCATTGCCTCTTGTTCCAATGCCTGCCACCACCAAGAAAAGCCTGGCTCCATGCTTTTGACACCCTCCCTTTTGACATTCATCAGTGAGGTTCCCCCTCAGTTGATTCTTCTTGAGGCTAAGCACGCCCAGTCCCCTCAGCCTTATAAGAGAGATGCTCCAGCCCCTTACTCATCTTTGTTGCCCTCCACTGGACCTGCTTCAGGAGCCCAGAAGTGGACAGAGAGCTCCAGATGTGGCCTCACCAGGGCTGAGTATAGGGAAGGATCCCCACCCTTGTCCTGCTGCCAATGCTCTTCCTAATGCACCCAGGACACCACTGGCCTTCCTGGCCCCCAGGGCACACTGCTGGCTCAGAACAGCTTGTTGTCCACAGGATCCCCAGGTCCTTCTCCACAGAGCTGTTTTCCAGCACGTCAGCCTCCAGCCTGTGCTGGTGCTTGGGGTTATTCTTCCCCAGGTGCAGGGCCCTGCATTTGCCTTTGTTGAATTTCAGATGGTTCCTCTCTGCCCATCATTCCAACCTGTCAAAATCCTTTTGAAGCAGCTACACAGCACTCTGGTGTATCAGCCACTCCTCCCAGCTTTGTGTCATTAGTAAACTTGTAATCCTGTTTTATGTTTTATTCCTTTTAAAATTTACATCAGCTGAAAGAAAATTCAGGATAAATTAGAATATAGGGGCTACTGAGAATTTTTTTTGTACTGAAATATGTATTTGTCCACTGGTGTTACTGTTAGTATGGTACACAAGTTAATTGCATTCATATCACGATAAAGAAAACAAGCTAATGTTCTAACATAGCAATCACTTTTAAGAAAGCATGTTTCAGAGAAACAGACCTCACTGTAACCCTTGTAAGAATCAAATAATTCTTTTTCTACTGCCTTGCCCTGAAAAAGAAGATGACATTATATGGCAATACCAAAATAACACAACAGCCATGCTGGGACAGACTAAACATCTGGTCAACTCAGATTTTTACTAACAGACAAATGATGTCTGCTTTTGCAAAATAAGTATGAAAACAGCATAAACAAATGACAATTCCAGCACACAGTCCTCATTTTCAACAATTTAAAGCTTAAGGACTTCTTGAGTCCAAGCTTGTAGGTTTGTTGCTGTGTATGTTTATATGAAAAGACGTTGATGGAATTTTTTCTCCCATGAAGTAACTCTTTTAGGGGTGGAATCAAATACTATCACTGTTCCAGCCTGTGCATAATATAATAATGCCATATTTCCAAAATTACACAGACAGTAAAGTGATCCTGAAGTGAGGATACTTAGTAAAGAATAGGAGGAAAAATTGTAAGTATTTTCTGCATACAATAAGTAATTTCAAAAGAAAATATCTTAGAGAAATAACACCAGAAAAGGTTTGGGGTTTGTAATTGTAATTTTTTTATCCCCAAGTCTTTGTTTGCTGAATTTATAATTGTACAACTGATTAGACAGAATGTAATATATCACTTTATGCTACTTACTTAATACAACATAATTCCTCTCATTGTCTTTATTAATGCAATGTAGTGTGACAGGAGGAAAAAGTTGATTTATTTTAAAGGTTTTTTTGAAATTATTACAGTGGCATTAGTAATTTTCCCCCTCAATAGAAGAACGTACTGAGCATGAAAACTGAAAAAGATGTATCCATGAGATTTTAGATGTTAGATTTTAAAATAAATATGCATATATATAACACAGAAGAAGAAAAGAGATCCTTGGATACCATGGCAAAGAGTCACAGAAACTAAGGAGGTGTTGGGCCTGCCCCATCTTGATGACAATAATATAATACCCATTGGTCTACCCTCGATCCACACAGTTACACAGAGAAAGGTACTGAAATAATGTTATAAAGATTACAAAGGCAAATACTCAGATGTAAAGATCTTTAAAATACTATGGTGAGTTACTTGCACATCTTGTTTTTCTGAAATAATAGAAAAAAATCTCTGGAGATGAATCCTGTTTATCATAGGACCACAGAACACTTTGGTTTGGAAGGGACCACTGGAAATCATCAGTCCAACCTCCTGCCAAGGCAGGATTGCCTGTAGCAGGTGGCACAGGAATGTGTCCAGGTGTGGTTTGAATGTCCCCAAGGGGGAGAATCCATAAACTCCCTGGGCAGCCTGTTCAGTGCTCTGTCCCTGTGAAGTTCTTCCTTGTGTTGAGAGGTAACTTCTTATGTGTTAGTGTATGGCCACTGCTTGTCATCCTGTCACTGGGCACCACTGGAAAGAGTCTGGCACCATCCTCTTGGCAGCCACCTTTGAGATATTTATATACATTAATGAGATCACAGTGATAACTGTGCAAGGACCTGTACTTTAGCAATAGGAAAGATTTCTCCATGATTAGGGCAACCGAGGTGTTCTTGCTAAACTTTTACCAGGTAGACAGGAATTACTGAGTCTCTTTTTCAAGAGGTTTGACTTGAAAATCAGATTCAAAGTGCTCAGCTCTCACAAGTATGACAAAGCCAAAGGTAACCCTGTTTTGTGAAGAACTCTGAGGAGTCAGGTCAAATTTTGTATCTGAGATGACTTGCTTGGAGAAGATCTTCAAGTCTCCCCATGTGCAATAGCAAAGCTGGTTAGTTGAGGTACCTACCTTCTTTCTGACTGTTTGAAACTTCCTTCATTGCACATTTTACTACCTACTCAGTTAAGCTTATTCAACTCTGCATGTACATTCGTGCTGTGAGCCAGACTAATGAAGTCATCAGCATTAAAAAATAATAACCCCTTTTTGTGGTTATTAAGCAATTTCTGCTTCTTTTTCTCTTCCCCATGGGCCAGCTTACAGCACCAGCTTCACAAGCAGCTGAGGGTGCAGGGCTAGGAATGACTGATTACATGATGAAAGGAGACAAACTGGTGAAATATTTTAGCCACTAGAGAAACCCACAGAGCACGGTGACACTTCAAGCCTGGCTCTGGCAGGGCTGGTATCAACACTGATGCCAATTAGCCCTAGTGGGCTCCAAGCAGTCAGATGTGGAGCCAGGTGCAGCTTGAGGTTAAATCCTTTCATCCTGTCATTAGTTGCCTGGTAAAAGTGGTCTGGCCACAACCTCCTTTCAGGTAGATGCAGAGAGTAATAAAGTCTCCTCTGACCCTCCTTTTCTCCAGGCTAAACAACCCCAGCTCCCTCAGCCACTCCTCATATGACTTGCTCTCCAGACCCTTCACCAGCTTCACTGCCTTTCTCTGGATACACTCCAGCACCTCAATGTATTTCCTGAACTGAGGGGCCCAGAACTGGACAGAGAGCTCAAGGTGTGGCCTCACCAGTGCCAAGCACAGAGGAAAAAATCACCTCCCTGGTTCTGCTGGCAACACTATTTCTGATACAAGTGAGGATGTCACTGGGCTCACCCATATGCCATGATCCATTTTGCTGGGCAGCTTTCCAGCCACTCCTCTCCCAGCCTGTACTTCCTGCATGGGGTTGTTGTTACCCAAGGACAAGACCCAACACTCAACCTTGTTGAACCTCATACTGCTGGTCTCAGTCACATTGTCTTGGAATTAGTTATTTGACAACAGTTTCTGCTATAAAATAGGCAGTTATCACTTCTCTTTCTAGTAATTATTTTCAGTACTGCATCTATACCTATGATTTCTATAGGCATAATAATAATTTAAAGAGCTGTTTTGCATGATTTTAAAAGGTATGAGGAAGCATTCCAGGAGATATGTTATTCTTTAAGTATCCTTTCAACCAACCAGTATAAAACACATAACCAGTTGCAGCAAGGGACATTTTATCAGATATTAATAAAATTTTGTTTATCATCACGTGTATCCATGGCCAACATCATATGACTCCATTGTTCAATTACCTATCTGTTACCTGATATCTGTTTTAAATCTGCTTTAGTTAATTTACGATTTTGCTTTGAAAAAAGATACAAGTGACTGAATGTGAAAATGGGATCAAATGGTACTGTTGCCTGGAATAATGTGCTATTGTACTAAGTACTACAGAGAGGCCCAATGATTTATTCTGGTCCCATGTACATTCACCCTACCATCACCGGCAGAAAAAGTCATTGTTATATGATGAGTCATTATAGCTCTGTGATCACAGAGAACACTTTCTACAGATATTCAATATCCTTCCAAATTATATATTTCACAGAAATAGGTCAAATTGAGCAGTGATTGAAGACTAACATTTCTGCAAATATCCAACTATCCAGATTTTATCAAGATAATACTGTGAAGAAGTGTTCTGCATATTAAGAATGGCTTATCTTTTTGTAATAGACATCTAAAACTGCTGTGGGTAATTCAAAGGTCTTTTTCTTTTATGACCTCTTTTTAAGTTCCTGTTCTTGTTCTCTTCAGATGTTATTAACTCATGTTGAACAAGATCAAGGTAAGTTCTGAGTCACTGACAATGTCCACCAGTTCTACATTAGAGTGAGAGGAAAACAGCAAAGGAATTGAACATGGAAATTCCTGATCACTTGGAATCTTCTGCACATCAGAGAAATGCACTGGCACTATGGAGCTGGGGAGTATCAAAGGGTCTACTAGTGCATGTCTTTGGATATCAGATTGGCATCTATTCTTTATTCCTTAGTTCTTGTAAGAGACTTTCAATTTTCAGCTTTTGTTCCTGGTGAACAAGATCATGGGGGATCATATCTTGTAGATTTGCGTCTACCTTTTATATTGCCCTTTATGTCATTTGTTGTCCATTTTATTCACCACCAGCATATCCTTCTAGAGATAAACCCGTCAATAATTACCACAATGCTCATGCCAGTAGGAGTCTGCAGAGTACATTCAACAATAGATTGTGACTGGGTGCCCCTGTCTTGGGAAGATGATGTCCCTGGCTTCAAACAGAGGTCACTAACCAGCAGTGACATCCTGTGCCTAAAAGAGAATTTGGTGTTCAAGGAAGATTTAACTCTGGTCACCATTAATTGACTCAGAAGCAGCAGCTGCATATAAAGGCTCCAGTGTGGAAGGCCATTAAAAAAAAATAAATAAAAAATCCAGGGAGCTTTCTGCAATAATGGTAATAATGTAATACAAGGAGAAAGAGAGGGTTTAAAATAGTACAGGAGAACAATCATAAGGTACCAATTTGGGATGGCAGCTCAGCAAAATAAGTCAAAATTACATTACCAGATTTTTTGGTAGACATATTAGAGTTGGTCAAAAAGAGAATTACCATCCTGTAGGAAAATCTGACATTTTGGAATCTGCTCCTATTATGATTAAAATGAAAAATCCAAATGCCAACATTTTCTATGATACAGTTCTAGGGAAATATTACTTTGGAAATGTCAGAATTTCAGCACAAGTTTCTTGTTAACAATGTGAAATGTTTAAACTATGAAAAATTTTATATATATGTGTGTAGAGAGATCTGCTATTATTTACAACACATGAAGTAGCAAGACATTATTCAGAGCAAACTACAATGATTCATAGCATAAATGAAAGATGATGAAATCATAAAGAAATAGTCTTATGGTGAAGTGACAAGTTTCCTTGTGACAATACTTCAACTAGTTTCAGTAATTACGTAGGAATAATATTATGTTTAATGATATTGTCATATCATTTTGATCATTAATATTTGTAAGTCTATTTTGTACAATCACGGTCACAAGCACAGTGATTGCATGATGTGGTTTATTAACTGTTAACACTGAGTCATTCGGATAGTTTCATAGTCAGTGTTTCATAAGGCACCCAGATTTTTTTTTACCTTAAAAAAGCCCCATTTGTCTATTGGCAGATGACTTCTTGGGAAGAAAAGTAAGTGTTGATTCTAGTAAAATAAACCTAGAACTTGAATGAAATTACTGTCGAATTATTTAAAATGTTATTAAATGCTTGTCTGTGTATGGTCTTGCATTTATGTTTTCAGAGGTGCTTATGGAGATTTAGCTATACAACTCCAACAACTGCTGAAAATTTATTTCTTAATGTGTTATTTTTTAGACTTTGGTAAATAACAACCTTGAGGTTTATGGCTTAAATATACTGCTTTTTTTGCTAGCTGTGTATCCAGGTTTTTTTACTGCTGGGAATTAATTTACAAAAGTAACACTTCACAGATGATCCTTCTTATGCCCTCTAGCATGCTTAGATGTTGGAAGAGTCTTTTAATGTGGATTGCATTGCTTCAGAGGGTTTTAAAAAGCACTTATTAAATTTAGTGCTTTATTGATAGAATACAAGGGACAGAAGTCTTACTTTCCTAAAAGCTTAAGCAGTAGAGTTTGTTAAGGTGTCCTCACCAGGGCTTATCGCTGTTCTGGTAAAGTGTTGAGGATGCATCAAACTCCCAGAGGAATTAATTTAGAGCAGTGTATGTGTGTGTGAGCACTAGAGTGGGACATCGTTTACTCAAATGCTGGGTGCTGAGCATTGCCCTCGCCAGGACCGTGCATGGCCAACACTCTACAAGCAAGTCTTCATCCATTCTGTGAGACCTGCATGTCAGGTATCAGGCACAGTCCTTGGATATTATGGCCTCATTTGGACAGTCTGCATTTTGTTTCAAAACAAAAATAAAATCATACTCAAATTCTCTGTTAAATTACATCTTGAAATTAATGAAACTGTGAACACATCAGCCTCCACAGTATTTGTTTTTTAAATAAAATACATTTATTTTATTCTATTCTGCTGGCTTTAACTATGGCACAGAACTGAATGCTGTTTGTTAGTTCACTCTTGTGATCTCACCAATTTAGTTTCCTGTATAAGGCACCAAATGAGATGCTTATCCCATCAGAGTCAGTTGTACCAACCTGTCTTGAGATGCATGTGCACACACGCACACCATGAAAATTTCCCAAGTTACGTTCCAATAGCAGTTTCAGAATTTTTTTCTGAACCATGAAGACCATGTGTAAATCAATTTTTAAAATACTTCTGAACACTCATCTTTTTATGAGCATCCAAGATGTAGACAAGTGTCTGTTGTACCACCTCTGCTTCCATTGCACCTCTCTCACCTGCTTTTGTCTTGCAGTGCCTCTTAGTACTGCTAAAGGGGTGCTGCTGTAAATCGGTCACAGACTCCCCTCCACTTGTGCATGCCAAATGATGGGGAGAAGCAGCCAGGCCATGCCTGCATCTTCTTGTAGCTTTATCTCTTTCCCACCTCTGCTCTGACCTCTTGGCAAGCTCCCTGCACTTCAGTGTTGAGAGCCTCATCTGTATGTGTGTTTCACAGTAGCTTGGTACAACTCCTGTGTTTCCTCTGGTTCCAACACGTACTTCCTTCAAGAGCACAGCATACACATTTATATCCAGAATATTGCTCCCTGTGGTTCCCTGTCTTGCATAAGTACCTGTGTACGTTGGTATTGTCATATTTCACTTGATGCAGGAAGTTCTCTTGAAAACATATTTCCATTGATTTATTTTGGTCAGTTATCTGTCACATTTTTACAGATTTTCCCAATCAAGGCTTACTTGAGTAAATCCTGTCCCTGTCCTACTACTAGTCCTTGCTGCTTTATGATAAATTAACAACATAAGACTAAGTTAATCTTTCAAATCAGTGTCCCTATTTTCCTTAAGTCCTACCCAGTATAGCTTGGAAAACAAAATTTTCTTATGCTATTACACAATTTAAAAATCCAGCATTTAGTAAACCTAAATATTAATTTGACTATTATAATACCAGACATCAACATCTTAAGTAATTAACCTGAATTTTAAAAGTATTATTTTTTCAGACAACATAATTATTTGCAGGTTATTACATAGCACAGATGATTTGTCTCTGTCAAATACATTCTTTTGTCTGTTTTAACCAATCTCAATAGATCTGATTGCTACCATGCAGAGAAATAGACCAAAGTAGATAAGTGAATGAATTTTCATTTTATCCTAATCTCAAAAATTCTTCAAGCACATATACTCAAAGTACAGATAAATTAAAATGTAATTTGCTCTTTTCTTCCACTTCAGTAGTTTCTTCCACTTCAGCCTCTATTATTCATATAATGGGGAGCCCTAGGTCACTGTATACAGGCAGCTGATATTTAGCAACTCATCTTAGTGGAGCTTAATTGATTGTCTTGTAAAAATTCTATGTTTCCTAAACAAAGAACAAAATATATTCCTACTAGCAGATCCTTTTTTCCTGAAAAATAGCTATGAGTGAGCAATTCAACAAAAAATACAATGAACACAAGTATTGTTTCTCAATTAATTTTCTTCAGACATAGTTCAATTTTTATTATCAAACAATATTTATGGAAATGGCTGTTATGGACTTCAGGGATAAATGCATAAAATCTTGTTTCTTTATTCAGATTTTATTTGTCAGGATTCTTGGTGCAGAGTTTTTGTATTCTTTTGTAATGTGATCACTTGAAAATTCCAGTCTAATTCTGGTAAGACAATACAAACCCAAAATTTTTATATGAAACATAGGGGTGACTTAATTGCTAAAAGTCAGCATAAAAACCTTTAAACATTCATCTATACTGACATCATCTTCTGGAATGTGTCTGGATAGTGGTTCTATAAGGTAACATTTTGGGGTTTGCATTATTAATTTTTCCACTGTTGCTTTTTCATCCAATCCAAAATATTAGTGATTTCTCCAACTTTATTTTAGGAATGTGTAAACATTATAGCTAAATTGCCTTATTTTATTTCTATCAAAAAACATTTCTTGCTAGCTCTTTTATCAAGAAGTGTAGGTCAGCATCTTCACCCTCTATTTCATCTTCACCCTGTATTTCATCTTTGGCTAAAAGCATTCTCTCATTCCATATAAAGGATTTTCTTAAGACCTGTAGCCTGAGTGACAGATCTAAGAGACAGCCTGTCCTCTTCATTCACACAGATAAAACTTTCACTACCTTGCATCCCAGCAGCTGAAAGGATTTTTTTTTTTAATTTCAGATTAGAGAGGGCATTCCTCCTAAGTAATAACCACAGAGATGCTGCTACAAAGATTTTGTGTCTATACCATCAAATTTTAGCCCTCTCATCCTCTCCTCTCCCTGCCCCTTCTGTACTGTGTTAAATATAGTTCCCTTCTCTGTATCCAGTTTGTATCCAGTCTTGTCAGTAATTATTCCTTGACAGGACCACAATTATATTTTCTGTCACCTTGGAAAGATTCTTTCCGTCTGAAAAAAAAATTCTTTGCACTTGGAAAAAATTTCAAACAAATACCTGGATGCTTAACAGTCCTCTTTGCCACTTGAGAGGAGCTACTTGCGCACGGATTTGTTAGTCTTTATCCTTTTTAAGTAAATTCCATTTTATTAAATCTCCTAGCGGAAAAATAATGAAAAAATCAAGCAACAGATATAGTAACAATACTACTTGTCATATTGATGTGCAGTGTCTTTTTCCAGTGCTTGTCTATCTGAGGTTTCATCCCTTGTGTTTAGAACATGGATTGTCTGCAGAAGAGACATTTTGTTATTGCTATTACTTTCTAATACAGTGGCTTACTAATCCATGAGCAGGACTGATGCTAATATAGATAATGACAGCAACAACATCAGCAACTTACTCTGGGAAATGATCATGCACAGAATGCTGTAATGACTGGGGAATTGCAAAAAAAATTGAACTTTTTCTCTCTTTTCCTTTACAGTGAACTCTGACATCTCTTCAGTTTCCAACATATGCATCACTAAATTAGTTCAGATTCTGGTCCTGTGCAAGGTATTATGTGCTATCCAGAGTCACCTTATGAAAAAAATTTCATTTGAATTTTTGGCACCTACATAAATGCAATGAAACCAGTATGAGTTATATACAGTCTTCAGGCAGTCTTCTGAGTCACACTGATCTTGTATCCAGACACTGCAACCGGCCCCTGTGCTGTGACAGAATGATGACTTGGAGAGAGCCTTACACTAGAAAGCAAACTAGAGCAGAGAATACACAGCTCCAGCAGGTCAGTAGGCTTCTTTATGATGTGTTATACCTTCCACTTATTTTTTTGGCAATGCTGCATCTGACTGTCAACAAAGTAAAAAGAATGAGGAAATTCTGTAGTTTTAGGTTGCTTTCTGGAATTGTTAAATCCAGGATGTGAAGGAGGCACTAGATTAATAAGGCAGATTAAAAACATACAAATTTAAGGAAAAAGTGGTAAGTTAAACACTTAAATGTGGTGAAGTGCTTTAGACAGAGAAAGATTTAGATATACGAGCGTCACTTGACTTCTAGAAATTTAAAAAAAACCTTTTACCGCCTGTAAGTACTTAGAGAATGCTGTTGCATGCCTCAAAACGTGATTAGAGAAGGAAGTTCCCATAAAATAAGCTATCACAACAGGAATAAGCACAGATGACAAATCAGAAATCCCGAGCCTAATGAAGGCGATGATTTGGAATTAGCACAACAGACAAAATTCTGCTATTCAGACTGTGGGAATTTAAGATAACAACTGGACAAAAAAATTGCACAATGGCCAAACTGCGTGAAAGGATACACATGCCAGTCCAGCTGTGGAAACAGCATCTATTCCCCATGGATACGCCCGACCTCGACTTTATAAAAGTAGTTCCTCCAGAAGGATGACTCTGGGACCCCCACCACTGAAAACCAGGGTGAAGAAAAGACCAGTGGGATGCCTCAGGGGCCCATGTGGTGGTTACATCTTTTGCTTAATCTCACTCTCTCTTTCCTCCCTCCACCCCCAGCCCCCTCAGCCTTTGCTGTTTCTTTCTGTCTCTCTACCTCTCATTTGCTGTTAAAATCCATGCTATTGACTTCAGCATATGGTCTTGTTTGCACCTTAATTCAGGCAGACGCATCTCTTATAATCAGATCTTACCACTTAAAACTTCTCTTGAATACAGGCAAAATTCAAAATTTTAAAATGCTACATTTAACCAGGAATACCACCTTCATGGAGGTACTCATTTAATTTTAAACCTATTTTGAAGAATATAAGCAATGTGATAAACAGACCCTTTAAGAAAAAGGCTTTACTTTCAGTGAGATTTGTAACATCTATTTTTCTCCATCTCCAATAGAATATATTCCTTCCTTCAGTATAACGAGGATAGTGAAACTTAAATCAGAACATGGGTAGACTCCAAATGCCATTTTCTTACAGTGTCCTAGGTGCCCATTTTTCAGTCTACAATTTCTTAGGAAGAAATTACAATTCAATTCCCCTTTACTCCTCTATAAGGTTCCCTATATTAAGCCAAGCTATAAAGAACTTCCAGTATCTACAGTATGTTGTAAGTAAAATTTAGTAATCTACATCCAAAAGAACAATCTGTAAGAATACCGTTTAACTTAAGAACAATTTAAATGTTCAGTAGCCCATATGGGATTAATGACCTAGACACCTAAATATCTACAGAGTTCATGAGAATTTCCTCTCACATATCTTGAACCTAGAGTGTCAGCATTTATGTCCGAGCTGGTCATTCAAAGCTCATTATAATGAATGACCACAAATGCATAAGGTACATTTCAGTTCTATTTTAGCCACTAATATTAGGATGAGATTATACCATAGAAGCACCCACTCACCGACCATGAGGAGTCTACTTAGTATGCATACATATTTATGCAGATGACTCAGACTCCAATGCCTACAGTCTACATTTTTATTTGAAAACTTAATGTGTTGCCTATTGTGTGTGCCTAGGTTCACCTTCATGGAGTGTTTCAGTAGCTTTTGAGTACCTCACTTGTATTATTTCTGATTCAACACTAGACCTAAATCTTCTGATTAGTCTACTAGAAACAGTCTGAAACCAGCTATTCTTGTGTGACAACAAAGACCACATTGCTGAGGACAGAAATCTGTGTGGAGTTATTCAAATTCCAAGACACAAATGAGGTACATGGGAAGTGAAAACTACTTTAGCCTCTGAAGTTTTGTCAAATGTAAGAAAACAAGTTCCTGCCAGATCAATGATTGTTTTTTCAGCATGAGGATGGACGCAAGCACCCTCTGGACTACTACATTTGTTCTGGATAATCACATATTTCATGCTGACTTGTGACTTCCATACCCAGAGCCTGGCAAGAAGAAACAGTGACACACGACATCTGTTGTGAAAATTATTGCTTAAGTCTCAGTTCTTAATGTTTAGGGAAGAGAGGATTCACCTAAAGCAAACAAACCCACTCATGTTCAGGAATACAGAACAGATTAAATTCTTTGAGAGAGGAGAGAGACCCTCACGTGCAACTAACATAAGGCAGTACACTTTTTAGACCTATTTAAAAAAGAAAATCTGTGGTGCCATGTGCCCATATGCCTATAAATATATATTGCATCTGTGTAGAGTTATCTTTATTTTGAAAGCATTTATGAGACAGAATGGTTCTTATTCCAGTGGGCCCACCTTCTCCCTATGGAGTTCTAAAGGTGTAATACTTGTCTGGCATAGTATTTTGAAACTACAGAAGCTCTAATAACAAATCTATACTTCTGAGACACCAGAAAGTGGATACAAAACCAAACATGAAGGCATACATTTCCTTTATAAAACTGAAGTTGCCTTGTGTGAAAATTACAAGATTTCAAAGCATTTTAAATGGTTTTATTCATATCTCAGCAGTCAAGAGATAATAAGACAGGTACGACAACTATAAAGGAACATACATGTAGTATTTGCTTTCACACTTTCTGAGGCAGCTTTTGCCTGAGGGAGGTTCTCAATTATTCTAGTTGTATCAGCTCCAAGGTAAGCTAAGGCTAAGAGATAGAAGTAGCATGGGAAACAAGTACCACATCTTTCTGTGCCCAGCAATGGTAGCATTGTAATACTGGTAATATTGTTGAATCTAAAACTTGTTTGACACTGTGAAATGACCATAGAGTAGATAGATGAATTTCCCTTTATCATTGTATTTCATCAGCACAAAGCATTATCAATAGTTCATTCTGTCTAGGAAATTACTCCATTATATCCTCTTACTTGCTTGAATTTACTTTTATGTTTAGAGGAATGGAACATAACCTGTCTGTGCTTACTTTTCCAAAAAACTGGGTCAAACATTTGGAGATGTATAGAGTATGCTGTTCGCAGAAATAATAGGCTATAACTCATCTGTTCTCTTAGGATCTGATCACTCCCTAGTGAATTAATGTTATTTTACAGGCAGGAATCTCAAATACATTCAGTACTTCTCTGGGAAACTACTATTCTAAGAGTGCTACTTGTGCAATTGAAATAAAAATTCCAGCGGGAAAGGGATATCACAAATGAAGTCTGTTCATTACTCATCCAAAACATCAAATTGCTGTTAACCTATGAGGGAAAAGAACCCTGGAAAACAAGAACTCTTGAATCCAAAGCAATGAATGGAGAATAAGAACAAAGGCTGACCAAATCATCAGACTGTTGGGACTGTTTATGCTTCACTGTGTTGCTTCTCCAGTAGATGTTGGAGTAGCTAAAGTTCCACACAAGAACCAGCACCTGAGACTTTGAGGCTGCTTTCAGCTGCCTCTAGTAGGTGTCATCAATTTTCTCCTTCTGAGCAGGTAGCCTGTAGCAAATACCCACAGCAGTGTCACCCTTTCTAGTCTGTCCTTTTATTCTAACCCATAGGCTACCTATAAATTAATCTCATTAATCACTAAAGAAATACTCTTCAGCAAGGTGATTTTCTAAGTCATTAATTTAAGTGAAAGTACTGAAAACTTTAAATAAGAAAGAGTGTCAAGGCACAATCATGGTTTATCCATGAATCCCACTAAAAAGTAGTCTACCAAAAGTATTTGTCTGCCTTCTGAGATGAAGTTAATTGGATTTCTTTCATTTTTGTTCTGATATTTCATAGAATGTTTATCAATTTTGTCACTTCTGAACAGTCTGCATTAAAGAATTTGGTCTACTCTGGTTTTGTCAGAGGAAACTTTGGTGCACATTCTCTGATACTTACTATTTGTTTTCACAGTCAGAACAGCTATTTTCTGACTGGACTTCTTTCTGTTTGGTTTAAATCACCTAGCACTTGCATATATATGGTCTCTGACATGCAGGAGGGCTTGGTGGTCTCTGTCATTAGTTTTCATCTGAAAGAAATAAATGAACTGGCGCAGTGAATTCTGTAATAGGCTCCCTGACAACTCTAATCTCATTTCAGCACCTCATTGGCTGCATTTTACTCACAAGGTCTATTTGAATTTGCTAGTGAACATTCATACATTCAAGTATAATATGTTGTCTAAGGCATATAATTTCTTTAAGATCCTACTGAGATCAGTTTCTATTCCAGTAGACCTCAGTGTATATAACCTCTATATAAGAAGCTTGCCTAAAGAATGACATTGTGCTTATGACCACAGGAAACAAATATTGCAAGTTGTTCTCTGAACTGAATAGCTATGTTACAGTCCTTTTTGACTACAAAATCTTGACCTTTAATATTTAAGAATAACTTTATTTTCTATGGAACTGTTCACTCTATGTAAAGGTTTAGTCATAGAGTCAACCTCTCCTTCAACATTTTCAAAAATCCTTGGCAGCAACAACAGGTAGGAAACATTCAAAAAACTATACTTTAAAAAGACTGAAATTAATTCAGACTAGGAAAAGCTGGGTGTTGTACAATTTCAAGTGTTTGACAACCTAAATCGTACAATAAATGTTCCATTTTAAAGGTACATGTAATATATATGAATATATTGGATGACCTCTTGGATCATTCTGTCCAGTAATTTACTACTGCAGGCAATTATGTCATGCCATATACTATAGTTATCTATATACAACATGACATTCCTGCACCATTAGGGATGCAACATCCAGGGGTTATTTTAGGTTTGTCCATTAGGGAGTCATCCTGCAATGGAAAACTGCAGCTCCACTGCTCTCTGTGCAGAGGTCACTCCAAGTTGGTCCACTGATGCCCTGCAGTAAATAAGAGGCAGCTGACCTCTCTTCCACTGTATTAAAAGCTGCCTCACTTTTTCTTGATTATGCCAGAGAGTGAGCCTACATGTGGGTAGACACCATGAGTGATTGAGTGACTGACCTCTTGGTATGTGGGGTGAGAAAAGTCCAGTTACCTTTCCCGGAAGTAGAACGAGTTAGCTTACCTTCACCACTGAAGGGAAGAAGCTTCCCTCCTCTGATACAGCTAAACAGACATTCTTCACATCTGCAGTCCAAACTCATTTGCCTTGAAAACATGTGCAAGGTGTACATTACTACCAGTGAAGTTTCAATAGAGTCTTTTAAAGGAATTATTATGATCCTCACATGTGTTAGGATATCATTACTAAACAACTTCTGAAAAATTAACTCTTTCAGTATTAAAGTGTATGGGTAGTTGTGGTGGTTTCAGGTTCAAAATCAGGTGGAACACCAGAAGATCACTTCCATGACTGGCTTCTTCCCTCCTCAACAAATGTCAATCAATGCAAAACCAGCACAGTTGTTCATAAGTACCTTGGACTATCTAACACACTCCCCATTTCTTCTGCTTAGTGGTCTAACAGCTAGATACAGAAAGTCAGTGATTTTAATTTTTCTTGATTAATTTTTGCTCAGTTTTATTGGATCAATAACATCTAACTTTTCTCACTCAATATCTTACTCCTTGATCTTGTGTCTTTGTCAAATGTCAGTAATGCAAACCAGATTTCCTGCCACCAACAGGAGCTGAGGAATGCAGTACTCATATCTCCCTGCTTTACATTCTCTTTTCATGACAACCAGCTTTCTAACCTTTAATAAGTTTCACATTTGTTCAGCAATTTCAGTAAACAACCATCAACTGTAATTTAACAATATTTCCACAACATTGCAGATATATTTATTAATTTGTTTTAGTCCTAAAAGATCAGGTGTTTTATAAAGAAAGATAGAAGGCTCATTTGGCACTCCTAACCTGGGAATCCAATTCCTCCTAACCCAGTTTCCATTACACATTGCTTTAATGAATTCCCCTTTCAATACCTGTTTCGTTGTCTGTCATAGTATGACACAAAACTAATGAAGCAGTGTTCTTCAAAGACATATCTGGTGACAATAAGTTGATTTTCTGTTTGGACTATTTGTTTATTTTTTTCATGAAGACATTATTTCTGCTTTCTTTCTTCTATTTATAAATTATAAGGAAATAAAGTTTTTCTTCTTTAGCTTTGAGAATGTGATACTAAACCTCTCAAAAATGTTCAGGATCATTCTTTAGCTGAAGATGATCCCTTGTTGAAATTTTGACAAAGATTTTATGTCAGGAAAAGGTATCAATCACTAGAAGTAAATAGATGTTAGCTAAACTCCAAACATTCTAGTCAATATGACTTTTTCTTTCTCAGTCATTCAGTACCCTTCTGTCTTGTGATTTAAAAGATAACTCCAAAACTCATAAGATTTGAATATATATAACAAAAGAAGCCAATAAATTTGACTACATTTGTGCTAAAATTCCATTTGCAGTGCACCAAAAAAAAGATTGATTGTTGATTGTTACTTTTTATATCAATTGTAGTAAGAAATATGATCAATACATAACAAGATAATATTAGGCATCATCTAAAAGATTCACTGATAAATGCCCTATTTGACTAGGCAACATGGTGACAACATTCCATCCAAATACTCTAGGATTGCCTAGATCTTTTAAACTTTGGAGGTGCATTTAGATTATCAGGTAATATATGTATGGGTTAACATATTTTAAATTAATACACTGTATTCTTTAAAAGGAGAAAAATGCAAAGAGCTTAGATGCCCTGACTTTTTATTTAACCAGATATTGTTGGGGGTCTAACTCCATTCCACACTCACATGCAGAATCTAAATCAGACTCATGCAAGGCCACTCCATCAGTGCTGAATACTCAACTGGTTTTAAGGATAAAAGAAAACCACAAGAGGTCAAGCAATCACTCAATGAAAAGGAAAATTTGGAAGAGCTGGAAAAAAAGGCTAAAGATGAGAATCTGTGTTTTTACCTTTTTACTGAGTGGATGTATTAAGTATGAACTTAGTGTCTATAATGAAAGCTATGGTAATATCATTGATGGACACAGAAGAGGAAATTTTAGAGTGAAAAATATTTGAAAGAATAGGGTCAGTTTACACTGTGCTACAATTTGAAGAAATTAAGTCACTTTTCAAGTAACATAAACCATTTATGTATCCCAAAAATATTTTAATAATTTAAATAAATTATTATTTTAATAATAATTTAATGGGGTCACTTCAACTATCATTGCTTTCTTCATATCAACCCTACTGAGTGTCACAGAGATATTGGTCACAACCACCCTCTTCATTTAACTTGGCTTACATCAGGTTAGTGCAGAAAAGTGTTCTAGTGCTCACCTGCTGGCACAATCTCTTCAGTCACAAGTGGAGGCTGTTTATTGCCTGTACACAGCTACTTTAGTATTGCTGACATAGAGAATAAAACCAGGAAGGAAGACATGCTGGGAAAGCTTCTGTATGCTTCAGTTGTCCCCAGAAAATGGGGCAATGTTTCAGTGTTCATCAGACATGCCTTAAAATATGTAGAACAGCTACAATCTACCTCAATCCACATTATCAGGATGATGTACAGTTTTTGTTCTGTCTTCCCATGTGGCGTGTCCTTGTTTTCTCTGTGCCTCTTGGTGATAACATGTCAGAGAACATCTTTGGGGCAGATTCATATATCATGCAAAAGGATATTTATGAACTTCTGTTAGGTCACTTCCCTTTATTTATAAATGTCCACAATCTTTTGTAGGCCAACTAGCATATTTTATACAGTTGTCAACAGCATCCCAGAAAAAGCTTTTGTCAGTTAAAGAGAGCTAATGTCAGAGTACCCAGTACACATGAATATATATATAAATTTCTTGAAAGTTGTGTATCAGAAAATATTTTCCAGAAGAAGGAAAACATCATTCTTAAGGCAGATAGACAAGAAATAAGTTAATTTCCTTTCCATCAAAAAATAAAAAGAGAATAAAAATACATTAAAGTATTTATGTCTGGAAAGACAATTCAATATGAAAATCTTTTCCATTTTGGAAAATCTATAGGCATGGAATATATGAAACAGAAAAGAATTACATTGTCTTGAACATTGAATTTAACTTTCCATTAACTTATGATTAAATTATGCTGATGTGAGGGTTATTGTGCCCTTGAGCCAAAGTTTAACAGTCCACTTACAGCCTAGTAATAGAGATTTTAAGAAATGATGATTCTATCGTACTGCTGGAGTTATAATAGATATATTTGGATGACTGTTCACATACAAATGTATTCAAATGAAAAGAGCATCATATCAATCATGATCTGCAACACATCATGGATTTTTTCTGGCACTTTATCTATTTAAATTACATTTAAATTATAAATACTGTGAATATCAGCAGTTAAAGTAATATTAGCCTAACAACAAAGGAGATATATAGCAGAAACATTTTGTTACTTCACTGTGACCTGCAACTTCATTGCATTTTATGATACTATTGCAAGAACTTGCCTCACCATTTTAACTTTGTAGAGATTTCTGCATTATTCTTAAAACTCATTGCACTGTGAAAGCACAGACCTTTGTTGAGAAGCACATACTGTGTGTCTTAAATTGTGTACTTACTAACTGTGTGGCCCATAAGGCCCTGAAATAAAGTGTCCAATGTTAATAATAATAATTATCACTTTAAAATTTTATTTACTTAACATCATAGATGTGGAGCATTTAATTTACTTCACTTGTTTTGATATCTTCCCAGCTTGTATCCTACCCTAGTGATGCTTTCTTAAAGAAATATTTTTGAGGCAAAGTGGCAATGACTATACTTCAAAACTGTATCCAGTAACAAGTTTATGCCTTGAAATGAAATAATCTCTTTCCTGAGGACATTTTCTGCCTTTTCCCTATTACCAAAATAAAAGGGGAGAGGGGAGGAGGGGATAAAGCCCATCGAATCATAGACTTAATTTATAAAACTGTAGATAAGTAAAAATGTTTCATTATCTAAACTTCCTAAATATGAGCGTTTCAGTATTAAAAAAAAAAAAAAAACACAAAGCTTTTAGAGTAGGCCAAGCTGCTCCTTTTATTAAGGAACATGATCCATGCAACTCATCAGGGAGAAAAGGTCCAATTGTATATTCTAGCTGTGCTTAATGGCTGTCAGGGACTGAAATGGTTCATGTCTTAAACATTGTTATGAAGGAGTTTTGCCCATTATAGCAAAAACTGTATAAAGAAGTTACAACCACCATAGCCCATGCCTCCCTGAAGATGCCTGACTGGAACTTTTGGCCTGTGAGTTAAGCTGCCTAGGTAAGATAAAGAGGACACTACTGTTCAATCATCTCAGGTCTAGGGAGACACAAACAAGGCTGAGGGAAAGGAATGCATTCAGAAGAAAGCCAGACCCAGCAGAAAATCATGCCTGGCTGGGTTTGGGCTGGGGTAGACCACAGCCCACAGAGGCCAGATTAACACAGACTCCCCTCAGCCAAGGCAGGAGGAGGAGGTTTCGGGTGTGTGGCACAACCTCTGGTCAGAGAAACTGAACACCCATCCTCCCTTACACAGACTGGCCCACCTGTGGAACCCCCAGCCCCACAGGCCACATCCATGGGATATTCATGGGAGAGGCAGCTGAAGGAACGTCATAATCCATCAAAGATTCCCCTGAGTGATCCCCTGAAGCCTTGCATCACAGGATTGCACATGATGCAAAGTGATGCAACAGATTCAGGGTCTGCTGTGCCAAACTCCCCCCTGCAGGGGAGGTACCTGGGCATTCCCACCTGGCCTGAACATATATTAATCCATTGGATTCTTTGTTTTTGGGGGGCACCCTCACCACCAAGAAGACCAGCTGGAGAGGATCATCAGGACACCACTGGCATCCACCGAGTGGTGATATTTTCTTTAATCTGTCTCCGCCACTATCTTTCTGTTCCCCCACCTCTTTTTTATTTCTTTGTTTCTGTCTTTCTCTCTCATATTTACTATCAAATAAAATCCATACTATTGATTTTGGAATATGGTCTCCTTTGCACCTTAATTTGGGCAGACGCATTTCTAATAATTTTAATAACAGGATTGTAACAACGGCAAAGACTACAGACAGAAAAACAGTATATGTGGGTCTCACTTGCACACTTCCCTGATCTGAGAATAAATAAATGTGTGGGACAGCAGTTGTGGTTCCCAAAGTTCTAAGATTAGTTAAAACAATCAGAGGAGCGCAAGAACAAAATATCAGTCTGTCTCAATGTTCTCCCTCTGACAGTGAGTAAAAAAGAATTCTTGGGGAAGAGTACAAGAAGCATGGCTTGTACAGAGTGATAATGTCTAGAAAAGTGTAATTTAGTACCTCTAACCAGAGGTGGTAGTTGAACCATAATGTTAAATGTTCTCTGGTGAAGTTCAACTTTATGAATTTCTTTTTGAACCTGTTTGACCTCCACGAGACTTGTGGCAATAGGATCCAGAGTTTAATAATGGAGACACAATGAAGCAGTTCCCAGTTTACTTTCTCCACACAATATATGCTTTTATGAACCTCCATTGTCTTTCCCTTCATCTCTCTTTCTATTCTGAAGTGTTGTAGACTGCTTTGTCTGTCTTTACACTTCTACTTTTACAGCACCCTGTGGCAATGAATTTCAGAGTTAAATAAATGAGGAAAATAAAGTCCCACATTAGTTACAATGGTACAAACTGTTATGTTATCTTCCTTTAATCTTTCTAATCTGAAGAAGTCTGGTCTATTTTATAAGTCGTCTTCACTTTTTAATAGGTGGTTGCTTCAAACCTTTAATAACCTTTGCTATACTTCCCTGTGCCTGAGTTCTTTGTTTCTTTTTCGATAAAGGAAGACCAGAACTTGCAGAAGTTTTAAAGGCACATCATGGATTCTTGGTGGAATAATGATTGCTCCATTTGTTTCTAATTTCTTTTGAAATTATTCTAAACAGTATATTTGCTTTTCTGGCCATTGTGAAGCACGTGATAAGGTTTTCAGAAAACTATCTAGGGTCCTGGTTTTTCTGATTTATTTTAAACAATTTAAAGTCTATCATTATGGATATATTTTTCTCCATGTGCATTGCTTCTCACTTGCCTACACTGAATTTCATTTGTCATTTTTTCACCTAATCATTTAATATTGTAAAACTGTCCTGTCTCTCTAGGCAACCAGTTGGAGTTTCTACTATAAGAATATTGTTT
Organism: Trochalopteron elliotii; assembly: GCA_024734555.1. Classification (NCBI taxonomy): domain Eukaryota; kingdom Metazoa; phylum Chordata; class Aves; order Passeriformes; family Leiothrichidae; genus Trochalopteron; species Trochalopteron elliotii. Next base: position 1,419,362 of record JANPWX010000064.1, on the reverse strand, counting down.
CAGAGGCTGCTAACAGGAGTAAATCATGTAGACCTGTTCTCATGTGAGAGAAATTAATTATTGTCTTTTCTGACCTGTATTCAAGAACCAATGGAAGATACATTTAAAGATATAATGTAGAGAAATATATGTATCTTTATAGGCAGACTAATATAAAATTAGATTTAAAATATACATTTTAATCCTAATTATACTTTATAATGAAATGTACACAATGAGTTAAGAAAGCTGGGGTGAGGAGGAATGATTTACTTCTGGATAAGTCAGAAGTTGTTTATTAGCTAGCAAAGTAGACAAAATAACATTTGATTTAACAAAGACATACTGACATTTCCAAAGATTTGGGTTAATCTATTTCTTTGGTTTAAGAGATGCAACAAACTATCCGTCTCTTGCAGAAGAAAGACATAAAAATTTTGAGGTAAGAGATTATATGTCTGGAACCTTGGAGGATTTCAAAGAAGAGATTGGCTATAAAAGCTAACATGCATCACCAAGACAGGGTGCTCTCTAGTAATGCAACATAAACAGCATGATAAGCAAAAATAGAAAACCCCTGACAATCACCTCTTCCAGAAAACTTATCACAAATCACCTAAAAATGAGATAAAAGAAGAAAAAGATTATTCTTTCTCATCTTAAGAAGGTTAAGCAGAGTTTTACTTTCACCACCACCACTTTCACCCTTTAAACGTCTGCAGCTGTTTTGCCTCTTTTGCACTTTCTAAGAAAAATAATCTATTCTGCAATTTACTTACTGTGGAATTAGATATATAGTATGCAAAACAACTGATATGTTTCAATAATAAGGCATTCCTCACACAAAAGTGGAATTAATACTGTTTCCCATGATGCCCATGACAGAACTCAGACTCCCAGGATAATCTTCTGAGTATACAAAGCATAAGAGAGTGTGCCCATCTTCATCTACTTGAAGCAGTTAGAGGAGTTGCACCTGGAGTGGGGTGAGTGGGGATTGGATGGGATGTGGGAAGGGAGAGTGATAAGGAGGGTGATTAGTATTTCCTATAACTGTTGACAATCAGGCTGGTTTCCCATACTGAGACTCTGACTGGACCCTGCCAAGTGCCTTGTAAGTTTTCTTCAGCTACTTTTATTAATTGGATGTGAGAATTTTTGCTTCATTATTCTTCATTCTTATGATAATGGGGTACGGGACAGCAGAAAACTAAGCACAAAATCATGGGTATAACTTTTCCACCAGTAGGAAATCTGTTCACCAATCCCCACCTTATGGTTCGTACTCTTTAGCTGTTTCCCAATCCTTACAAGAGGACCTCTCTTCCCTCTGATGCTTTTTGAGTTCTTTTTAAACCCAGGTATCTCACATGAATCAGGTGCTTGATGATTCCTCCCCTACACCTGAGCAATGCATCATCCTTGCAAATCACCTGCTTCATAGTGTGGAGTATTTTTCCCATGCAATTATTTATCCTGTTCTTTACTACATGTTTTAACAAGCAGTCTGATATTGAAAATTGGTCTCCAAACACTTTTTAAGTTTTAAATCTTATTTTCTTGAACCAGCTGTGCTATAAGCAGTAAATTATGCCTCAATTAGAAATTGAAAGGAACATATCATCCTTCTAAGCAAAATAGGATTTAGGTTATGTTCATGTGTCATTTTACAGCACAATCCACTTGGAGCCATCACAATACTGAATCCCGCATGAATTTTTGCTCTCAGACCTCATAATTTTCTGGAAATCCAAAATTATCAGAATAAATTATTTCTACCTGATCTGCCTCTAATCTGAAAATTCAAGGTTCAATTCCTATGCAAGTGATATGGTTTTTTTGTTATGTGAAATAGCAAAAATAGAACAAATAAGAATGAATATATAGAAATGAGGCAGGACTTATTGCTCTAACGTCAGTATGTAAAGATACAACTGGATCGCAGCTAGGAATACATTTTAAGGAAAGAAGCAGGAATTATCAGGAAACAATTTTCTTGGCTGTGGTGGGTATCTGACAAAGAGCAGCTCAAACTCAGTTTGTGGTATCCATTTCTCTACATCAATTTTACTGGTAGCCTGAGGAAATTACCTGCCTCTAGCTTTTAGATATCTGAATTTAGGTGAGATGAAGCATGTCTTTATTGACTGCTACACAAAGACACTGTAGTTAAATGAAGCAAACAGATGAAAGTGGGTCAATGGGGAGAGAGAAGAAAACAAGAGCCTCTAATTCTTTCTAAGGTAATTTTAAAAATAAAAGCAAACAAAACAAAAAATCCTCCCCATGACTACACTCTTGTCATAGAGACCATGTCACCCTATACACATTCTGCACCCACTGAATACCTGATCTGCTTTGCTTTTAGTGGTGTTGCACTACTACAGGTGTGTGCTGCCCTTCCCCTTTTTGCATCAGCAGATGAACAGCAGCCCTGTTCGTGCAGAGATTATGTACTGCATGTATTGTACTGGGTATGTGCCATTAGTAGGGGCCCACTGACTCTGCTTGCGGGTCACAAGCGGGGGAAGTAACAGTGTTTGCCTAAAGCAAAACATCTTCACTGATTTGCTTCTTGGGGTAGAAAGCTATTTATTATTGCATTCTCTGAACAAACTTCAGTGGCAAGGGGGAATGTTTTACAAAGCAATTTCTTTACAAAATAACCTTTCTTTCTCTTCTTATTTAATTGCATACTTTCCCCCTCTAAAAAAAAAAGTGAATAAATAGATTCTACTATTATGTAGATTCTACTATTAAATAGATTCTAATATTATGAAGTGGCTAACCACTTCATTTTATCCAGCACCCTGCAAATCCCATTCTTCTAGCTGCAAAGCTACCCTTTCCTTTTAATCCTTACACTTTGCCTTTGGTCAGTTACCCCCAGAACCTTGCCCCATCTGCCCTTCCAGTCTCCTTCAATCTCTTACCATTACAGCTTCAAAGAGCAGAATACTGCAGCTGGGGAGGGGATGGGAACACAGATTTATATGCAATGTTCAGCTGGTATTTAGACAAGGAATTTGCCTGCAGCCAGTAGGAGAATGAGGTAGATTAAATTAGTTCGATGTTGTAAAGAATTGAATGACATTTTTATATTTTAATTAAGTGAGACTAGCAACTAGGAAAGAATAGGAATGCAGGAGCAAGGAGAACAAAAAAAAAAAAAAAAAAAAGAAAGGAAATGAAACAGCAGCTTGCAGGAAAAGATGAATAAACAAGATTACTTTTTAGATTCTGTATTGTGAAGCAGGGGATTATAACAAGATGAATATGAAAATGTGAAGGTAACAGGAAGCATAAGCAGGAATTTATAATATATTTAAAATGACCTTTTTATCTTGGAGTCTGCAACAAAGAATAATCCGTCACTCAAGAAAGCTAATTTTAAAAGAGCATTCTGGGTATTACTGTCATCTAATGCACCTCATTTAATATCCTGTTTTTTCATCAGAAGTGATATATCACAGGTCAGATTCCATTTCATTGCACATGCTGAGTAGCCATTCCTTACTCATTGAGTAGTCACACTGGTTTCAAGGAGAAAACCTTGCAGGTAAAATGCCACTCAGTAAAGCTCAGACCTGGCTGAATGTTTTTGACTTTCCATTGACTCAACGTCCTAAATATAATACAGAAAAGTATTCATGACTTATGCCCCCAAAGTAGCCAGAACTCTTTTGTACAAAGAGATACTGGTGTGCTTTGACATAAAATCATGAAGATTATGGACCAGGTTATCTCCATTCAAATTTAGGCATGTGTAGGAGATCACTGAGCAAAAAAATCCCCTATACAAGAGCACCTACATTACTTTTGGAAGTATGGAGGTTTTCAAAAGGATTGATTCAGATCCAGTGTAATTAGACTTACCATTTATTTCAGTGGGATAGTACAAATTCCCAGCTATGACAAAGTGTCTATTAAATGCCCACAAATGTACATTCTTTCCTTTTAGTACCTTATGGTTCTGTCTTTAATATAAACTTTTCTCAGTTCAAAGGTTTTAAAATCATAATCTAAATTTGATCCATTGTGTGCATAATATTAATGCCAAAATATTCTAGTTAACCAACTAGTTTTTTATAAGATAATCCACTGAACTTAATTGCTGTTATCAGAATATTATTGTCCCAAAAAGTATGAAAGAAAAGGTTTGCTGTACTTTCTCAAAAAGTATGAAAGAAAAAGAGGTGCCTATCACTATAAGCTTAGATGACTAATTTAAGTTTATCACCTAACCTGGTGAAGTTTATGTGTGTGTTGAGTCTTGCGTTACGGGAGTTTTGAAGCATCCAACTTTGACAGACATACAGAAGAAGAAAACATAAATAGCATTTAACAGTGTCTGACAGATTTCTTAATGCACTTTCCTGTGACACAAATGCACCTCACATAATGTGGAATATGCTTTTTTGCAAGAGTAGCCAACTTCTACTCCTCATATCATCTCTTTTTTCACTGTCAATGCAAAGACAAATTCATTGATCATGTCTTTGACCAAAGAGGTGCTAGAAGCGACAACCTTGCTTTTTGATCTTGCTTTTGTCATTCCTTTCTCTTTACTAAAATGTACTGTCATTCTGTAATTCTTATTGCAAGTCATATCTCCATATGTTTTCTTGTGCTTGGAATCATGAATTTAGAACATTCCTCTTTAGTCAGAATATGTGCTAACTTTTACTCAAGTTAAAATTGAATTATCATCAGGTTTTAATGTAAGTCACAAGCTAGACTGTAAACACTGCAAGCTTTTCTTTTAACGTCATTGTATATATTAGGCACAGAAACAGAAAATTATATTTAATTTACAATACTCAATTATTTCAGGCTAATGGGGGTGATGTTTTTTAAGCTATCATTGTTTATTCCCCCAGCTGATGTATTTTTATCCTTGTAATTTCCTCATTCATGCATCGTGTCTGTGTGCTTGACTTGTCCTTATGAGAAGATTTCTGTAGAAATCAGAGTAGTGTGAAGTGCTGTTGGCTTTCCGATTGACTAGACTTGAAACTAACTTTTGAAGTATTATTGGAATCCAAAGCTCTTCTACCTCTGTAAAGCAGCATCAGTGGTTTTGCTGGGTCATAAGCATGTGATTATTTGAATATTTCTGAGTCAATTTGTAAAATTTTTGTTCAGAACTGTCCTTTGTGCATATTCACACAAAGAAGAAAATCATAATGCCCATTTGTTATCAAAGCCTTTCTTTCCCCCACTGTTTTCTAATTACAAGTGAAGGCAATTGGTTTTGACTAGTAAATGTATTAGTTTGAATAGCAGCAATAACAAAGGTGTTAAAAGAATTCTTCTGTATGCTCAAATGGGGGAAAGGCATAATGTTTTACCACTCCATAGGGAGTTATAACACCTGTTTTAAATGTAAAGCTGAAGCGAGCATTTTAGCAGCTATTTGAACTCTAGAGAACAATAAAGTGCTGGTAAACTCACTTGAATAAGTTCACAACCTAAAGGGAAATAGTGAAAGTGAGAAAAAATTTTAAAACATCACTCCAATTTCTACCATTTCTAAATGCTCACAGATGTTACTTGTGCTTAGGAAGTCAGTTCACCTCTACCCATGCCACCTAATCACTCTCTAAGCCCTTTCCTTTTAGAATCAAATGAAAGCATAAAAATATCTGTATGCACTTAGACAATTTGAAGTGTAATTTTATGCATCATGTTATAATCCTTTGGGAGAATTCAGTAGTGGAAATACCCTTCTACAATGCATAATCTCACTGGTTTTCTCCTTTTGATCAACGTCTTTCCATTTGTGTTTCCATATAGATATTGTGTTGCACAGACTCATGGAGTGTGTTAAAAGTGGAAAATCTAATTGTTGTAGGCTGATTCCAGTAGGCAACTAAACACCACAGTCTGCCAGCCAACAGATTAGTTGGGGAAATCATGAATCACTCAAGGTATTAACAACTTAAAACTGCTGATACGCAGCTAGATTGTTTTCATACTTATAACTTAAATACCACTGATCTTATCCCATTTGTGTCATCCAAATTGTATGAAAAAAATAGCTTTCATAGAAGCATAGACTCTATGAAGGTTAGAAGGGATTTCTGAGGACTGTCCAGTCCAGTCTCCTATTCAGTGCAGTTCCAGTCAGAGAAGGATGCTTAAGGACTTTTGTGGTGTATTGACCCTTGCTGGCTGCCCATGCCCACCAAAACTGTCCCCCCATAGGCTGGACAGGGGACAGAAAATAGAATGCAAATCTCATGGGCTGGGATAAGGACAGGAAGAGATCACACCTGTTACCATCACAGGCAAATCAGACTCGATTTGGGGAAATTAGTTTAATTTAATGCCCATCAAATCAGAGAAGGATAATGATAAATAAAACCAAAACTGAAAAAGCGTCTTTCCCCCACCTCTCCCTTCTTCCCAAACTCAACTTTACTTCTGAATTCTCTCCCTCTGTAGTGGTTTGAAAGCAAAACGAGTGAGAGGCTTCAAGTCAGAAATACAATTCAATAGGAAGAAGAGAAAAAAAAATAAAATAAAATAAAACAAAACAGATGCAATAATACAAAAGACCACTGACAGAGTCAGAATACAACCTGAGTGGGATGATGGAAGCAGTGATCCCGTAGAAAGGTCTGGTAGCTCTGATCCTCTGGGAATCCAGTGGGTAAGGTCCCCCGTATTGTCCCAAATCCCAGATTATATCCAGGTGAGAATGCTTGGCTCCTCCCCCTGGGCGGAGCATCTCACAATGGGATAATGAGTCATACAGGGGGTCCTTAATGGCCCATTAAAGAGAGATAACTCCCAGAGGGAGTTACCTATGAGTCATGCAGCAGGCCATTAACAAAAGATCCATTAGCAGAAAGACACCTTAACAGAAGAGGGAGGGGGAAATCTGGAAGAACACTGCTTCAGCAATTGGTTTCAACAGTTCATGAAGATGGTGATAGAATACTTTGTGCATATCTTATACTTGCAACCCAGGACACCCTCCTTCCTCCCAGAGGCACAGGAGTGGGGTCTGCAGTCAGGTTATCACACATCATCTCTGCTGGTCCTTCTTCCTCAGGGAGAGGGTTCCTCACACTTTCCCTCTTCTCCAGCATGGGGTCAGTCCCACAGCAGAGAGTCTTCCACAAGCTCCTCCAACCTCAGTTGTTCCCATGGGCTGCAGTTCTTCACATACTACTTGACTGTGGGTCCCTTCCAAGAGGTGCAGTTCTTCAGGAACAGACTGCCCCACTGTGAGTCCCCTGCAGGGTCACAAATCCTTCCAGAAAACCTGCTCCACCATGTGCTCCTCTCTCCATGTGGCCAAAGGTCCTGTGGCTGCTCTCTTGTCCATGCAGCCCAGTATGCATCTGGCCTCAGAGACAGCCTGCTGAGAAGTGGTGTTTGCTGTCTATCAGCATTCCACAAGGACTTCCTGCTGTTGTTTTCTGTTCCATCACTTCCCAGCTGAAAACAGGGTGCAGGACTTGATCTTTGATGAACTTTCTGAATTACCTGCCAGCCTATTTCTCCAGCCTATATAGCTCCTTCAGTACATAGAAGACTTGCTCTCCAGTGGCATAATCTACAAATTGTTAACATCCCATCGCATGGTCCAGGCCACGCAAAAACCTGTTACATATCATCAAACATGATATCAGTCCCCTAAGGATGCCTCTCATGACCAGGTATCACACAAGGTTTAGGATCCCTTATCTCAATATTCCGATTGCAGACATCCAACCAGTTTTCTACCTAGTTATCCAGACAATATTTAATCTATATGGTCCTAAGCATATTATGAGAGAACAGGTTGGATGTCTTGCTAAAAGCAATAAACAGCATTTAGATTCCACAAAGTGCCCTACTTCATCACAGAAAGCTGTCCATTGCATCAGGCTTGTTCTGTTGCTTTAAAAAAATCACAAATCCACAAAGTCTCAAAGAACTCGTCTCTTTCAATCTTAGAAATCACTTCTTTGGTTTTCTCTGCATGGTAGGAAAAATTTGATGGAAAAGAAAACACTAATTTCCTTCCATTTCAAATCACTTTAATGAAGGTAATTGACTTTCCTGCGTGTAGGCTCCTACTATGCTATTGGCAATTATGTTATCCAAAAAAATTTTAAGTAAATTATAATACTTAAAGTTTTTATTTAAAGATTCTAATTGAAAAATATAACCATTATTTCTACTAAATATAAAACATGTAATAATCCTGTAGAACATGTAAAATCCTGTAAAGTTTTCCAAGAAAGAATAATGAGTTTCAACATCTTGCACTATTGAAACAGATGTGACATTAACTACATTTGCCAAATTTTAGTTAAACACTTGTTACAATCTTGAAAATAATTAACAGTAAACATTATTTTATTTTAATTAATAAAAACACTTTACTCTTTCTCTGTGTGTATATGCAGTAGCATATTTTTCTTTTTCTTGGGTTTTTAATCAATAGCATAAAGCTAGTTTTGGAAGGCTGAACTATTATTCACCCAAAAAGTTTTGAATTCTAATGCTTGCACTGCATCTCCATTTAGAGAACAATCTTTTTGTTAGTAGCCACCTTGCTAAAATTTTATGTTATCTTGCACAGCCCAGTGTTGTACAATTTTCATTGTCTAGGGTAAGAATAAATGTGTAGCTGTATCTTGAAAGCACAGTCAACCAGATATCTAGTGAATAGTGATTAATTCATAGACATCTATAACTTGGCTTTCGTTAATTATTCAAAGCATCTGTAACCCTAAAGGTGTAAGTCTGAAGTGGAAACAGAGGCACTTTAATGGATAAGAATAACTGGAAGAAAACTGTTTGGGCAAGGATAGAGAAGGCTCTTTCTAAATTACAGTAAACCAGTGTTCTTCAGTTTAAGAAGAATGTGCTGTCAAAGGTGAAGACTAAGAAATTCTGGGTGAGGAGATCATACTGGTGTTTTTGGTTATAATGAAAAATATTAACTATTATTACTATGAAGAGTATATAATAATAGACCTCTTTATTCAAATTACTTTTTTATATGGAAATTTTAGTACTAAGCATTTCATGTGGAAATTTCCAGGTACCCAGATACAAACTGAAATAGATGCTGATGTATCCTTATTAATTACTTTGTATTTAAACTAATTGCTTTGCTTGCTTTGAAATAAAAAACACCTTTTCTCTTATCCAGTCAACTTCTAATTGGTAGAAAATTTTAACAAATGGCCAATGGCCTTCTTTGTTAATTTACCTTCATTTCTTTGAATATCTACAGCAGTGTGATCTGATAACTTCAGTAATGTCACAGGCCACTGTAACAGTTTTCCTAAGTTATATTTTATACAGCATACATTTAAAAATTCTAAAGTATCAGTTATTTAAAACTCTGAGGGTACATTCAAGAACCACTCCTTTTATTTTCCATCAGCTTGTGTTGGCATATTGCATTTCTTTATAGATGCTGATGATAATGATGATTGTTGTTGTTATTGTTGCTACTATTATTATTATTATTATTATTTCATTACTATCCATTTTGGCTTTCCATTTCAACAAAAAGTCTTACTATTGGAGGATTTCCAGTTATCTGCATCTATCAAGAATCACCTGCACTTCTTACAAAAGAAAAGGAAAAGAATTATTTTCCCTGAGCAAATAAATTCAAGCCTACTATTAAATGCTCATCATACATATTTTTTCCCAGATGAACACTCCAGTTTCTGCTGTCTTTCTAGTTGCAGATTTCTATAAAGTATGGCCTTAATTACACTTTTCTTACAGTCTTCTAGGAAATTAGATAGCTTAACAACATTAGCATACCCATGTAGAGAACAGGAAGAGGGTGTGTTCATAAGAGGAGGTCTAAATTTAAACATCCCTGTTAGATGTCCTAGAGAGACAGGAGAGATGAGAGAGGTTTGAGAACCCATCATAACCAGTGATGGTCTAGTCAATACATTTAGTAGAGCCAAGAGGTAGGTTCAGGTCCTGCTAAGCTGTCTCTAGGTATAGAAAATGCTTGTAGTGCAGTGTGAGGTGCCCTAACCAAATTGATTCACCCACATGACTCTGCCAGCCATGACAGAGGCTCCGCAGGATGCCTACATCCCTCTGGCACAGCAGCTGTGGAGCAGGATGCCCTGAGCCGTCATGATGGAAGCTAAAGACCTAGAAGCCTGCATGACAGAAACATTTAGTCACTCGAACCCAACCTCTCTGGCTTATAGGATCTATCTGTTTTCTAGGGATAGATCTTTAGTGGCCACTGTATTCTGTGGCCCAGATATAGGCTTTACTGTAATTTGATTCACTGCTGACAATCTACAGATGCCACTGTGATGACACAGCATGGCAGGTGTCACAGAAAGACAATATTTGGGTTTGGAAGGAACCAGTTGAGAACGCTTAGTCCCACTCCCTCTTAAGGTAGGGTCAGCTAAAACTAGTTGCCAAGGACCACATCCAGCTAGATTTTGAATATCTCCACAGCTGGGGACTCCACAGCCTTTCAGGAAATCACTTACAGTGTTGGACAACTTCCAAAGCAAAAAATAAGTGTTCTGTGTTTTCAGACAGAGTTTCATGTTTTCCAAATTGTGCCGTTACCTCGCCCTATTGGTGAGCATTACTGGGGCAAGTCTGGCTCCCCCTCCTTCACATCCTCTCATGGTGTGTATATATATATATATATATATATATATATGTATATAAATACATTTAGGAAAGAACTGCTGCCCGTGAGCTTTCTGCACCCAGGCAAAAAAATTCCAGCACTCTCAGGATCTCATTGTACAAGTGTCCCTTAATAATCTTCTTAGCTTCAATATTTTACAATAACGGACAAGTCATAAATCTGGACTTTCCCCTGAGAAAACAATGACAAATGAATATCCGATGCCACAAGTTTCTGTACAGTAACTTGAAATTTTCTCATGGAAGATTGTAAAAATGAGAAAAAAAGAACTCACACATTAACAAGAATCTCAGACAACACTAAGCTCTTTTGCCTAAGCAAAAACAATTTCAGAGCACTGCTCATGAACACTGAAAGGGAGACAGCTGAGGTAGGATTTAGTTCTCTAAACACACAGCCAAGCTGATTTCCTTTGGTGACTGCACTTGGCTTACAGTTATGCCTCTAGAAGCATAACCATGTGTTACCCATGAATCCATTAGTGTATCTGATCATCCACAGCAGTTCTTTCAGTTAAGATAGGATCCCAAAAATGTATCTGCTTAGCCAAATTAATTTTTTCTCTAATTAGTTTGTGTGTAGATCCCTTATTTCTTCATCTCTCTCTGTGTTTAGTTTTAAAGTCACCCTGACAGAGACATCTAAACCCATTGTATCCTTATAAAACATGGAGTTTACAGGAGACCTGTCCCACTATGACAAATAAAGACCAGGTAAAACTTTCTACTGTACCAAAAATGGCACAAAATTCTTATCTGTGAACAAATAAATTTTGTCCAGGAAAATTATACCTCAGAAGATTATTCATATCACCTACATGAATCAGTTGCTCAGAATATTCCCCTGGCAAGGCATGGTGCTTCAATGACATATACATATCTTGCATTGTTCACTGGGAGACCTAAAGTTGGGGTTTTTTCCTGTGGCTCTAACTATATGATGGCAACACTTTGTACCCATCCTCAACAAATGGAATGAGTATTTTAACCCAGCAATGGTCATGCTAGGTCTGCATTGTATCACATTGGGGTTTATTATAGTTCTCTAGCGTCAAATGCAGAGTTGTTCCTAGTTCTGTGTATGGAAAACAAGATCAAGGCCTTGATATTGCGAGCTGATACCTAAGTAACCATTGCCAAACATATAGGAGGAGCACCCTGGAGGCTCTAGCCACATCATAATGACTTCGTTTTAGTGATGTGGAAAGATATACAGCTAAAGTAAAACTCTTTATCTCCCTTTATTCGTCTCCTTCAATATTAAGCAGCATCAAATAAGACCTAAAATCTATAATGATACATATTTTATATTAACTAACCAATGTTTTAACTCAGTCATACAATTTCCCACTATTGCTACAACTGAGATAAGAGTTAGGGTCTACTTTATATTGAGTAATATATTATTTGATATCTAGAGTCATATAATAACCAATAGGCATATATCAGCCATGGTTACGGAAAGATTTTATCATCTGGATTTTTATTTCTGTGCTTTATTTCTTCTTGCTCCATTTTATCATTTGCTCTATGATAATATGTGGTCTGTTGAGCTGATAGTGTTACTGATACTTTGCTGCAAAACCACAATAATCAATAAAAGTATATAAGGAGACAACTGGGACTTAGCCTACATCAGAAAGTTTTGAGCATAAGATAAGTATTATATGGGAAGGATAAATTACTTGAAGCTGTCATGAATATGCACATAATGGAGTTTTGTACATGAAAGATAATAATGCAAAGAAAAGTTAAATTATGCTAGCAATATAGCTTTAAGATAAGCCAGGAGTTACTTGGGAAAAAAACAAAAGAGGCCATAAATAAATTGAATTATTTTCTAACTATATTTTGATATGGATCCTCTTCAGTCTGCCTCATATTCTGTTAAGGAACTTTTGGAAGATGGGAAGATACATGAAGGAATGCAATGCCATTGAAACTTAACAAGAACAGAGGTCAAACTCTGATCAGGGGCTGAAAAGTTATTATCTTTGGTTTTGATTGAGTCACTAATTTCATTATCAGTCAGTATTGGAAGTGTTTCTAGAAGTACTGAGAAGTCCCTCCTGTAGGCTGTTAAAAAGTCTACCAGTCACGCCTAGCAATGCAAATTAAACAAAAATGGTTGAACCAAAAGAAAGGTATCATTTCAAAAGGGTTAAAAAAAATGTACTACTGGTTAAAATGCACTCACAGGCACGTTTGTGTGTTTTGTGGGCTCCTGAGATGGAGACTAAAAATGCATCTAAGGAATTTATTAAATATGTGGAGAAAATATAAAAGGACCATTGCCTAACTTCTACTCAAGGTATATGCAGAGATATTCTACTTTCTTAAAGAATTCTTTGAGCACAGACCTTTCATTAAGCTATAAATAGATTTTTGGTTATCAAAGTTATGTTAGAAATTAGAAATTTCAATGAAGAAATTTGTTTCTTATGCTAGAGTATTACTGCCAGAGGGTCTGATTTAAAGTTAAATTGTGTGCACATCTGTCTCTATAATAATATCTTCACAAAAACAGTACAGGCAATACATGCTTTGGTATCATTTCTAGGGTGTTTATGTGCACTATACTATATTGTTGTCAAATAATGCCTTGACATTCGAAAAGAGTATTTTTTGAGTTGCTAAATGTGACTGAAGGTCTGTTTGGGAATATAGTCACTCCTTTTCATACCATGCAGGAATAAAATTATTGGAGAAAAGAAAACACATGGATGTTCTAATGAAATGAGAATGCTGTATGATCTACATGAGGAAGCAGTATTGAAAATACATTCTGAATTATCCTATGTAGCACTCATACAGTTGCATAGTTCATCATCAGAATTTATCTGGGAAAAGACAGGAGCTGAAGATATTAAAATTTAAAAGGCACATTTGCAGAGAATATGTAATGAGTTCAAGAAAAATTATTGCAGTCGACTATTGTACAGAACATATGTAATGAAAAAATGAGAACATATTTCAGGAATAGATAGAAAGAGTAAAATCTTTATTAATACTCATAAAATCTAAGTGTCAGAAAGCAGCATAGAAATCAATGAGATTAAATAAAAGTCAAAAGGCAGATGGCAGCGATTTCAAATGTAGATATGGTAGCACAAACAGAAGAATGTACAGATCTTTAAAACAAGCAGAGCAAGTAAAGTCATTGTATAATGTAAGTAGTTGTCAGCTGTAAGTTCACAAAGATAAGGCAAACGAACTTAATACTATTCTTTCCACACATAAACCAGATAGGAATTTCTTATATGGATTAATTTTTGGATAAGGTGTAGGGAGAACATGGGAGTTAATTAATAAAAATATATATTTAGATAGAAACAACAGAATAAACAAATTTCTAAAAAGAGGAGCAAATTTCTATTGTAGACTGAATGTATTACGTTAGATTTTAGTAGGTCAGTGGAGTTCCATTACCTACTCTGGACTCAGGCCCTAATATGGACATAATGTGTCTGTATTAAAAAACCAGCATTGTCACCACTGAGTGATATACAACACCTGCCATCCTGACAGTACAGGTGTAGATTGATAGCTGCCCTTTCCTCTCTTGTAAGTATATGTTCATAAAATATATTGCTTGCTTTTAAGGGGTTTTAAGGATTTATTTTTTTTAAAAAAGGTGATATATCTTGGAAATAATGTGGAAGCATTAAAATGAAAAATATTTCCCTTGCATATGCAAAAAGAATATTAAAGAAAAAAATCAATATGAAATGATCAGCATGATAATGTCAGGAAACCCAAATTCTTCCTTGTCCAAGTTTGGCAAGAATAGTCTATGCAACATCACCTTTAAGTTTCTGTACCTAATGCAATTCATCAAGCAACTCAAAATTTCCCAACCACATTGCAAAATTTTGACAAATGGAAGAATTTTAGAGGGCCTGTGTCAGGATGTGTAAATATAAACTTAATATAAAGAATAATAGATTGAAACAGAAAGCAGCAAATCCACCATAAATAAAATGTTACAAACCAATATCAGCAAGTAATACAGGTTTTCACCAGGAAAATATCCCAAGGGCTCTGCCTGGTCATAAATACTTCAACTCTTTTCATTTTTGCATGATACTTGGTATGGCGGATTGAGTGCATTGGCTGCATATTTTTCAACAGTAACAACATAGGCAACTGAAAATATTCATCTGCAGGACCTGGCAGAGAACATATGCAAGGGCAGATCTTAAATATGGACAAGCAAGCTGGGCCTTTCATTTCGTTATGGTCATTTTTGCAAGTGATAGATTGGATCAGATCCTGTTCTAAATGAAATCAAAGGATTAAAGTCCCCACTGTTTAATGAACACAGAAGAGGTTTTCTCATCAGAAGAGCCACAGAGATCAGCACAAGAGTCCTTTCTGCAGAAACAATTACTAGACATGCTGTTTCATGCACTGCTGGAAATATTGCACAAAATTCTTCAGTTCATAGTTTTCACCACCAAAGACTGTCAGTGTCTAAATCACATTAGAGACATAAAGCCAAGAAGTGGAGGACATGATTTCTTTTTTTGGAAATATATTTTAAAAAATATCCAGATAAAGAGGTAAAGATGACCTTCATCTTTGCTTAGAAAGGACGTTGGAAGGTGAAGATCAGTTTGAATTTAATCCAGCATCATACCGGTAGCATTATAAGAAATGCTACTCAGTATATAGTCATAAATGATATCTACTGCAAGGACGTGTAAGCCATAAATTCACACTTGTAAATCACTCTAGGATCTAAAATTGTAGGACCAAGTTGTAAAGCAAAATGTCAAGTTTCACTGAGTTCTGAGCTGAAGAAGAGAGTGGTGATTCCTTCCTAACACAAGAAACAGATCTTTGGGAAAATCTTGAATGTATCACTTTACTTGGTTTGAATGAAATACAATTCATATACCCATTTTCAGAGAATAACAAGCTCCAAAATCTTGGTCGATGGAGAAACTTGTTAGTGGGATGGAATTCTATCAGGCCTGGAATGTCTTCTTGCTTTAGTAACAACCTGGCATCAGCTTTCTCTCAGACATTAAAATCAATGGCAAAAGCTCAGGCTTCAGTACATGGACCATAGAGGTAAAGCTAGCAGGCTTTCTCCATCTTTTTTTTTTTAAGTTTAATTTGTAATGGGAAGATAAATTCACTGGCATGTTTTTGTTCTTTCTTGTTTCTACAGTGACACAAAGTTACTCTGAAACCATCTGCATTGACAAACAGACAAAAACTTAGTTTGTGTCAAGTTTTGGCAGGTTCGCTGCTTTTTTACTGCTGAAGGACAGTGATAAGCCTGACACTGTGTTTCTAGTCATTGTGTCAGCCCTAGGGACTGTCTAACAAAAACTGAAGAATATATATTCAACTATACAGCAACATATGATGCCGTGGTAAATGTGAAAAATAGTAGAAACTGAAAACAAATATAATAATCACTTCATCAAGTGTTTCTGTAGAGCACAAAGAAATATTCTGTCCAGTTATTGTGAGATATAGACAGATTTTTCTCCTTCAGTTTTATCAGTACAGCTACCTGATGAATTTCTGTTTCTCCTGAAAAGTGTAAGCTAAGTAGTACAAAAATATGTTACATGAAACTGGCAGCAGAGCTGATCTTTTTCTCAATGTCTTTGACAGAAAAACTTACTGAGAACTTTGGAAAATTTTTCTATGAAACAAAGCTACTTCATCAATAAATGGAAAAGGTGCTGCTCAGTAGCAATTTGTAAAGTACCTTTTTCATTATCATTCCTTAAACTAAGATAACATTTATAAGCATCAGATTAATAATGATTCCTAGAAGTAGGCTTCTGAATAAATTATACCTATTATAACATTGCAGGGAAAATTATTCTGAAATACTCAATAAATTATTTAGTGGCAACATTAGACATTATGGTTCAAGTGATGACTTTTAAATAGCTTTCAATCAGGAAAATTTCCTTCACATCTTGCAATTCACACTACTCTGTGACAAGATTTTCATCCCAAATGATATCAAGTCAATCTAATATGTCTGTTATATAGAGCAAAAATACACTTTTTGTTAGACAGAAACCATATCAGGTATGCTACTACATATCCCTACTACAATTATTTTTAATTTAAAAGCTTACCCATCAACCAGGTTATTATTTAAAATCAGTTAAAAACTCAGGGAATTTAGGAATTTTGGCAACAGTGGCAGTGTTGATTTTGTCCCAAATGATCATAGAAATGGAATAAATTTTATGTTTAGTCTTTCTGCCATTAACATTAATTGAAATTTCGTTCATAAACTCTGTTTGAGGATATTAGGTTCTAGTTTAGCATCTCTCTAATTGTTATGATTACATAAACTACAGACAGGTCAGGGGAACGGTATATGTAGTTCATCAGCGTGACTACTGTGACAACAGAGGTAGTACCTAGCCACCCTTACCCTCTTTAAACTAATTTGCATGAAGCAATTCAATTTGCTTCAATGAGTGACTGCTATTAATGTGCCAAGAATTCTGATTTTAAGGTTTTTCATTGAACTCTTGCTGCTTTTTAAAGGTTCTGTGGAAAATTGCTTTTGGGGCTCTTGGGCATGAATAGCACTTTACAGCGCTGCTGCCTTGTCAAAATTACGCAACATTAGGGAAGGAAGTGACACAGAAGGACAGGGAAAAACAGGCCAATACACCTATCTACAGAGACATCAGAATAGTGTTTGCCCTTCACTATTAGACAACAGACTACCCCAAAACCCAGGAGGCGTAATATGCAGACAATGAAAATGAAAGTCAGATTAATCCCACTTGACACTATAAACAATAAGAGAAACTGATGAGGATTTTTTAGCACCATAAGCATTAGTAAAGTGTGCACTTCCAGATGACAACCTGCTTGATTTCCTCTAAAGGTCATTGGCTTTGGAACAATCATAACAGTTCCAAATTAAATTAACTATGAACTCTTCCATTCTAAACCAATATGCTGGGTTTGTGCGGCCAGGTTATGGTAGTGGAGGAGTTACAAGGGTGGCTTCTGTGAGAAACTGCCAGAAGTTTCTTCCATGTCCTGTAGTGCCAATGTCGCGTGGGTCCAAGACAGATGTGCCACTGGCCAAGGCTGGGCCAATCAGAAATTATGGTAACATTTCTGTGATAACATATTTATGAAGAAGAAGGAAAAAAAAAGATACTGTCCAGATGTAATTGTGGCCACAGAAGAGCAGGGTGAGAACACGAGAGGAACAACTCTGAAGACACCAAGGTCAACAGAGAATGGGTGGGAGGAGGCACTCCAGGCACCAGAGCTGAGATTCCCCTGAACCCTGTGGTGAAGACAAAGGTGAGTCAGGCTGCCCCCTGCAGCCCATGGAGATCCACAAGGATGCTGAGACCTGCAGCCCCTGAAGGAGACCCATGCCAGAGCAAGTGGATGCCTGAGAAGAGGCTGTGAATCTATGGGAGGCCTGTGCTGGAACAGGCTCCTGGCAGGGACCTGCAGACCCATGGAGAAAGGAGCCCATGTTACAGCTGGTTTCCCAGTAGTACTTGTCACCCCATGAGGAACCCACATTGGGAGCCACCCATCCTTGAAGAACTGCACCCCATGGACGAGTGACCCACATTGCAGCAGTTTCTGGAGGACTGCTGCCTGTGGGATGGGATCATGTTGGAGGAGTTCATGGAGAACTGTCTCTCATGGGTGGGACCCCACACTGGAGCAGGGGTAGGACTCCTCTCCCCGAGCAAAGGCAGAAACTACCTGTGATGACATAGACCCATGCCCTGGCTCCCTGTGCTGCTGGGATGAACAGGTGGAGACAAAAAGGAGGAAGGGGTAAGGGGAATATATTTTTAGGGTCTTCTTTTACTTCTCATTATCCTGCTCTGATTCCACTAGTAGTAAATTCAAGTAATATCTCTAATTCTAGCCTGTTTTGTCTGTGACAGTATTTGATAAGCAATCTCTCCCAGTCCTTATCTCAAGTCATGAACCCTTTGTTATATTTTCTCTCCCCTCTCCAGTTGCAGAGGCGAGTGATAGAGCGACTGTGGCGGGTGCCTGGAATCCAGCAAGGGTCAACCCATTATAATCAAATTTTCATAGGGTGCTTTTCATGAATAATATAGAGTAACAGAGTATACCAGATTCATGATGTCCCATTATTTCAATTATTTTGGATTTTTTCACTTAATATTTATTTTATATATAGACTTTGTTTGCATTATATATAGCCATTTATATTATGCATATAATAATTCATATACAGAAGTAGTTTAAGATTTTCATTCCACTCAATGTACATATTTTCTTTGAGGAAATTCTTTAATTTAATTATATTTTGAAAACTTAGATTTAATGGAATAGCTGTCTAGAAGACTGAGATGAAAGGAGGATTAGCTAAATTGTTAGAGTGTGGTGCTAGTAACCCCAAGGTCATGGGTTTGATCCTTGTATGGGCCATTGTTTTCAGAGTTGGACTCAATGAGCCTTGTGGACCCCTTCCAAGTAAGAATATTTTGTGAAAGTCTGATGATTATATAGTTGTTACTGCTTGATAGTCCAGTTGGTACTATTAATTATTTAATCAATCATCTATATAATACTTTGAACATAAATGCCATTGTATGAAAAATAACTTCAGTGTGCTGTGGGGTTCATAGTAACACTCCATACAAAAGAAACAAAGACAAAGCATGGGACACATGGGAAACTGCAGAGAGAGAATAGTGGTAAGTAATACAGGGAAGATTGCCTAGAATAAATGAGTTCTCCGAAAGGGTTTGAAGGAAGAGATAAAGGTATATGGTCTGTTCACAGGGCTGCCAGAGACCTCTTGGGTCAGCTCCCTGCAGACAAATCAAATTGAAATCACTTTCATAAACCCTCCAAGTTCTATCTTTAAAGGATTTTGGAGGTGAATTGCCCTCAGTACTTGTGCCTGGAAGACTGGCCCAGAACTATGCTCTGAGAGTTAGAACCTGTCTTCTCATTCCAGCTTCAACTTACTCATAGCAGTTGATAGTCACCTGTTCCCATGGCAGTCAGACCTTTATCTTAAAAAAAAGTTCTCTCCTACATGCTTGCCACCGTGGCAAACACAGTTCTCTCCTACATGCTTGCCACTGTGGCATACTCATATACAGTAATACCTTGCCTCATTCTTAATTTTGCTGGATTAATCTCTTATCCTGAGATTAATGTTCTTCATCTCCTTAAAAACTCTACATCTTCAGATATGATTTCAGTTTATTTTTCCTTAGTATGTTGACAAAAATGGAACATATTAGATTTGAAATCTCACCCGGTCCTTTAAAATGGCATAGAGGCTTCATTCTGCCAATTCATCTCCTGGGAAAAACCTCTCCAGATACACTAGGATCACCACTGAATTTTCCTGATCATTTCTCTGTGATAGGAGGTAGCCATTCTGTAATTCTGTCATTAGTTAGTACCATTAGTCATTTCACAGATTAAGTATCCCCTAGAAAAAATTCTTTTTGTTATCCAAAGCATTAAGCTGATTCAGCAAGCGGACAAAATCAGCCTATAAGAATGCTGTCAGATGACAATGATATATAGACCCAAAAAAACCCTGAGATCTGGAAGATTCCTTTATATAATATGCACAACTACAAGAAGATGGATCCAAAAACATCATCATCTAAAGGTGGTAGGAACCCAGAGTTAAATCCAGAAGAATCATTATATGCAATTTTCTTTTAGCATGAAAAACATATTGACTGTTTTTTCTAACTTTTTGGTGTTGAGATTTGCTAGAGTCCAGACACTGCTTTCACCAACATGAAATCTTTGCATTGCAAGCTTCCCTTCCTGTCTTCATTCTCAAGGAAATTTTTTCTTTCCTAGGTTCTGCATCCCTTCTTTACAAAGATGTTGTTCTTATTCCTCAAAGAAACAGGCTCTCAAATCCTTTATTCAGCTCACTTCTGTAACTAGCTTACCTCAATGCATCTAACCATCTCTGTCTAATATTGAATCTTACTTACTGCCATTCTCCTATGAGACTTTCATTTGTTTTGCACTCAAATCCTAATCTCATTGTAGATGTTTTAAGAAGTCACAGCTTTGCCACAGTAAAACTCCTATTCAATTTTTACCGTTTTTTCCACTGTTGGTTTCTTAGACTTTAAGCCTGTTACCTCAGTCATCTCTACTGTCTCATCCGAGGGTAGCAATTAACTGCTTTTTACACTCTGTCACACGCTGAACTGTGCTACTCACAGCACAGGATCCCTAGCAACCTCTTGTAAGCTGTGGACTACAGCTACACTACCCTTACTAAACACAACTAGTCCCTGGGTCTCACCCTCACTATGGAAAAGACAGAGATTGGACACAGAGGGCAATGGAGCATAGAAAACTTATCACAGTTCCATGTCCATTCATCAAGCTGTCATTGACATTTTCACCCATAAGAAATAAAGAAATGAAACAAGATAGATTGGGAGGAGAAATTCTGCGTGGTTATCTAAGAGAACATGTAGAGATATTACATTTGAGTCAATTTGATGATCCCACATATAATTTGGTTATTTCACATTAAAGTAAAATTCAAATTGTCATAAGAAATAAAATTATATAGAGTACTTCTGTTCATGACTACCAGTGATCTCTAGTTTACCACCTTGTTTGGGTTGGCATTACAAATATATTTAAGAGTTTCTTACATGTGCAAATGTGGAATTCCTCCATAAATAAATTTTTAACTCTCTAATGAGATCTTGATTTGAACATACCATTGCAGGAATTTGTTCCAACCAATTCACAGTTGTAAGCCTTCTTTTTACACCTGCATCTCTGGTGAGTCAGATCATTTCTCAAACATTAATGAACTGTTTTTTAAGATGGAGTGACAACTTCCATAAATCATGTGGGATTATGAAAAGCTCTCTCAAGTCTTTGATCACAATTCAAACTAAATGGGTCATTAAAAAAGTATTAAGACATCAGCTAATTTAAAGGTTTGGTTTTTGCCTTCTTGTTTTGGTTAAGGTCAAACACAGACGCATGAAGTTACTGAAAGAATTCTGATTTATTCATCATTTGATGAAATAAGTACCTGACACCTTACATGTCTACTGACATGATGTGTCAGTGTTCAGTGTTTCCTATTAGAGACAAGCTAGTGATTGCACATATTGTTACTAATTTTAAGAGTTAACTGTGCCATTAGATTTATCTGTGGCTTCAACTGTGCCAGCCAAGGGTTACAGACACATCTTTCAGAGATTTTTAACACCACTCTTGGAGATTTATGTAGTAGAATGAGCTGAATTTCAAATTTGCAAACAGAGTAGTACTGAATATTTACTAAAAACTCCCTGGCTTTCTTTTTAAAGTTTGAAACGTATATGAAAGAGTATTTCTTTTCCTTTGTAAGCATAAATGTACATGTATATATACATACACGTACGGTGCACACCAACTTTCATACTACCACCACTCTAGATGGGAGAAATTCAATAAGATTTCCCTCTAAGGACTGTTCTAAGGAATATGCTCACTAAAGAGTGCCTATCAGTTCTTGGTTATTATTAAGGAATGAAACTAATTTTGCCAGGGGATTTGGTGTCCTGGTTTAGGGCAAATTTAGGAGGAAATCTCCGAATGGGGTTCCTCTGGAAAGCAAATCCAAACAGCTCCTCACCCCAGCCGGTCTGGGAAAAGAACTCCCTCAGAGAAAAGTGGAAAAAACTATTTATTTAACAAACAAAATGCCCATAAGCATAAAGAAATAATAATAATAATAATAATAATAATAATAATAATAATAATAATAATAATAATAANTAATAATAATAATAATAATAATAATAATAATAATAATAATAATAATAATAATAATAAACAACAATAAAACCTCTCGCTGCTCCGAAGAGAGATGGCAAAACTGAGAGTCCGTGCCAGGAGTTTATCAGTCCCAGTCCCTTCAGTGCTGGAAAATGCCGAGTCCCGGCCTGGTGGGCCACGGGCGCAAGATCCCGGTGCTCCTCTGGGTTTTTCAGTCCAGAGCAGATTTAAACAGTCCCAAGAAAAAAAAGGGAAAAAACAATCCAGGAAAGCTTCTTTGCCTCAGCTAGCTAGACTAACAAAAGGAAAGAAACTCTCTCCCTGGCTGCCATCCGTGCACCTGACAAAAAAAAAAAACAACACAGTCCCAAGGACGAGAAAAGATCCCGAGGAGTGAACACTGTTTTGCAAAACAAACTGCGCACTTCTTCTTTCCCTGCTCACTTTCCAAACCAGTCTTAAAGGTACAGAACACAGAACAGAAGACTGGGGATACAGGTATCATAGTCACCCTAGGACATTTGGCAAGAAGACAAAACGATGCCTCAGGCGGCTGTATACAGAAATTTGGTCACCTGTTTTTCATTTGTTTGTTTATTTTACATTGTCATGGGAACTTTAGTAAGTATCTTGTGACTGATCCTTTCTAAGACAAGCAGTGGCCTAAATATTCACCAACTTCTAAACTTTTTGTGTGTTTTAGCATTTGTGAAAATGTTAGTGACATTTTCCTGGACAGCTTCCCATGGAGGAGAACAATCATAGATAGTACAGTTAAAACACCATCAGTAATGATCTGTGAGCTTGGTCCTCATGTTTGAGAACTTTCCTGGTCTACCAGCTAGTGACCTGTGTTTTCCATAAAAAAAGCAGAGGAAATATTGCCACTGTGAATATCATGTCTATGACTAACAGTAAAATCTTTTTCACATCACCATGTATTTCACATCACCATGTATTTTTCTCTTTATTTTGAAGTTCATAACTACATTTGGGTATGTACATGCAGCAGTTTTAAAACCTTATAAGAAATGTTTCCTCTCTCAATACAGGAAAAAAAAATTGTGATATTACTTAAATTTTTTGTAGCTATGAAACAAAAACACAACTGACAATCCTTATCATGATGTTAAAATACGGTGTTGTGGCATTAAAATGGCTTGTGCATAGTTATCAGGTAGTAATTACCACGTGTGAAAAAGCAATTTTATCTTGTGGAAAAAATAATCAGTGTACAGTATCACACTCTGTTTTCATTCTCAAGTACATTGTTGCAACTAGCTTTCAAGTTGAAGTTCAGTAGGAATTTTGTGTACCTCAAAAAAAGTGATGACCTTGCACTGTTCAATATCAACTTATCAGGATTCAGCTATCCAAATGAACTGGAAATTTCAGTCTGGAGACACATTCAGGAGCTGTCACACGAAATATACTGCTATTACAAAAAACTGACATCAGTATGACTTTTTAACTCAAAAATGCACCCATAGTCCATGAACTTCACACCAGGCAAGGTGCTGTATGATCATAACAAAAAAGTAATTATTCCTAGAAATTACATGCTGCTATACATTTTTATAGTACTATTTTAAAGAAAAAATCTCTCTCTTTCATACAGTGTAAAAATTACTCTCAAAATTTATAGTTATGTTTTCATATACCTGAAGATGAAACAAATGAATATTTTTTATCTCTGTAGGAATAGAAAACCGTGTTTTTCTCCATTTACTCTTTCCACATGATCATTTTTTATGTAAGAGCTGTCACTTTTGAATCAAGTTCTGTAATAGAAAGGCTTACATTTGACATAAAATTGCTCTGCCCCTATTTTGCGTGCTCCGTTTTGTTTTGTTTTGAGAAGAGGAAAAAGCAGACTAGAGTTCAGCTGCCATGAAAAAACTTGTCATTGTAACTTTAAAAAAAAATCTTTGGATGTTATCAAAATAGTACAGGTAAAATTTTGCATTACAGGTGTGTTACCGTGCCCGTTTCTCAATGGGCCACTAGCTTGGCACAGGTATCACTCCAGTGGGATCTTTTCTGCTCAACTGCTCCTGCGTGGCGATGGCTGGAGGATGAAAAGGGGGGACTCCGGGACAGCTGGGTCACACGAGTTTATTGGAACCCCGGCGTGGAGCCCTCACCTCGAGTGTCAGCGTGCCCGAAGACCCTGGCTGACTCTTGGGTTAGAACTTATGACTGGGGGTGTAACACAGACAGGGGACCAATAAGGTTTAACAGGGGGGTGGCTCATATCATAAACAACATATAAAACAACCATACAATGAACATTAGAAGGTGACAATCAGGATTCTGTCCAATCACTCGATGCCTCTCTCAGAATCTTCCAGAAGTGGGGACCGACCCCAAAAATGATAGACAGCAACAGGAGGCTATCCATGAGGTGATGGACAGATAACCATTTGTCTTTGGGGGGGGAAACTTAGGGAGAATACAGAACCAATCACAGAACTGTCACTGGGGAAAACACAGGGATAAACCAAAAGTGGGTAACAAAAGGGGTACAGAGAACAAACCATTTTACAAAAGAACATTAACTTATGAATTAAACTTAAAATTAAAAAATTCACTACCACACAGGAGAACATTCTTAATACATTCACAGACAAAATAATTCAACAAAGTTCTAGGGGTATAAGGACTTGGTCTTGGAGCCAGCTGATCTTGTCTCTGTCAGACATAGGGGAAACTTCTAGCAGCTTCTCAGACAAGCCACCCGTATAGCCCCCAGTGCAGGAAACACCACATTATTCAGAGTATTTAGCAACTCTACCACCAGCTGGGAATCTTGGGAATCTAGAATATCAAATTTGACCTATAAGTAGAAAAAATTATGCTCACTACTATAAATTGTCATACTGAAATTCAGGCCCTTACATTTAACTTAATATATTTCATTTTCTCAAATTTCCTCCACCCTAAATGTATTTTTTAAATTTTCATGTAGGAACTTGCTGAGGGAGGAAAGTGTCAGAGATGGAACTGTGAGACAAATTAGCAGGTTCCATAATTCACTGACCTAAAGACATATCTTATTTTTGTTCATATATTTGCACTTTGATGAAGTTCCTTAACATTATGCCCTAAAGATGGGAATTCAGCTTTTACAGGGTAAATTTCTGACTTTTTAGTAGGCTTTGTGTGCAGATGCTAAATATTGAACATATCAATACAGGGATCTAAAATAAAACTAACATTTTATTCTTCTAGCTATTTGCTATTAGTTTGGCTGTTATTTTTCAGTAAAGGAAGGTGTTGATTCAAAATTCCCATCTTTCTCTAAATCGTTTTTTTTCTAAAGGAGATGCCTATTTTGAATCACATCCACCATTATCCCTCACGTGCACATTGCTATAAAACTAATATACTAACAATTTGTTTAGTAATAAATAATAATGTCAGTAGAACAAACCAAGCAAGAATCCTTTGCACCACAGCCCTTCCACGGAACACTTGAGAAACCCAAGAATTTTTGGCAGGATTGTGCTACAAGCTGCTTGATCCCTCATGGCAAGCCAACAAAAATGAGCTTTTCAAACACAAATGTTTTCATCTTCATTTGGGAGAGCACCTATAGAAATGTAGGGGTGCAGACTGGTTCAGGATAACACAGTAAAATGCCCATGAAACTGTTGTGTGGAGAGGTCCATGTTTGATGGACATGAGCCAGCACAGGCTCCCAGTAGGGCAGCTACATGAGATAAGCCGTAGGCAATAAGCTCTCTTCAGAACAGTGTGTTCCTCATTCACTAAGAGATTTTCTGAAGAAGAACTGGTCTTTCTCAATCCTTCCAAAAGCCTTATGTGTTCAAATTTATTTTCGGAGGTTTTTTTTTTAGTTTTGAAACTCCGTCTCAAAATAATGTCATAACTGATGCAATTTCCAAGTAGGCAAGAAGAAAAAATAATCCTTCCCTAAGAATTAATTATTCCTCAGCTGATGTGAACTGTATCACTTCATTGATTCAAAGAAACTGCATCAGTTTACACCTGTAACGTTTTATCTGGTATGGTCAGACACGTCTATCAATTTAATTTCTGCTTTGCATGCTTTTAATTGCAACTAATAAATGTTTTCATTATTTCTCCAGGTAATTCAAAACGTAAATTTCACTGGTCCCAAAGCCTTTCTTTTAAGTACAGCTAGGTGATATTCCTTTTTTATTTTTTACCTATGTTTTTCAGTGCTATCATAATAATTCTTACACTTAAATTTGTGATTTTTATATCACAGTGTTTTGTGTTGTTTTTTGGTTCAGCCAACTAGAGAAAACAAATATAGTTTTCAGCCAATGAAAAAATGTTTTTTGCTGGCACCCCTTATGTTGAATTATTTAATAAAAATGAAATTTTTAATGTAATCTTGTGACAATTCTGCTCATTTTTCTTTTGTGTTCCTGTGAGAGTTTACACAAACCAGACCCTGTATAGTTTGTAATATTATTTGGAGTGGACAATGGCTGACATCTGCATTTTTACTTCATTTCCACTGAGAAATATATTTAATCCCTCAGAAACAGCTTGTAGATCATTAATCATAAAACTGACTCTTCAGCAAAGCCATGCACTTTCAAAGTCAAGCTGCTAAAATGTTTTCTCAGACAATATGATTCCTGAGTAACTTGTCTGAGTAATAATTATACTAATTTCATTGCTGCTTCTCCTCCAAAATTCTCCAAAGGCTCCTTCCATGAGTCCCATGGAGGCAGTCTGAACCTCTTGCTGATGGGTACCAAAGAACAAAGCCCTATTGCCTAATTTCTTGTGGGACACAACCAGAACATTTTAATTCACTCATTTTCTCTATATAAATTTATTACAAAGCGACCTTATCAAATCAAGGGACATCATGCTATCTAAAAATTCAATGAATTTTAATGTGGTCCAAACTTTTCCCCAATATACCCTAATCCTCCTGAAGACTAATGTTGGATACAGCCTACCTCCCTAAACAATATAGAATTTCCATCCCCACCATCTCTTGAAAACTAAAGCAGCTGGCAGTACAATTAGAAAGATGAGACTCATTATATGAGATGGCAAAGCTGGACAGATTTATCAAATCAACACTATTTCAACTTATTTTCAGTACAACAGTCCTACATCTGTTCATTGCTTCTGCAAAGAAAAAAAAAATACTGTTTCTTGAATGCTTTTCTCTAAAGAGATCCATACTGCTCAGACCACACTTTTGTTTGGAATAGTTTTCCATCAAATCAATTCCATCTTCATCGTTAGTGATTTTCTTGTTGCATCTTCAGATCTAATTAAGGCAATCATGCCTTTTCAATTAACTACAATTACTTTAATTAGGTGAATAACAACAAGAAAAAAAAGAAAACTACTTCCAAAGTTAATCAAATTAGTGTATCCTTATTTACAGTCTGCAATCGAGTCTGTAGATTTCAGCCCAATTTCCAGCTTCAGCACAGACCAACCTCAAGGAATGGTGGCAATGCACAGCCAGCTCAGTTCAGAGAGAGAAATCATGTGGGTTTAATGTAACTTAGAGGTGAAACCATACTCTTTGGCAGCTAGATGTAAAGCAAGCAACTTTCCCTATACAACCAGTGGTAAGAACCCAAAACCAAAGTTGTTTGCTATTTGCTAAATATGTTAATTTGGAGGAAAAGAAAACAGAGTTTATGACTTTTTTGAGGGGGAATCAATTTCTATGGTATATTTTGAATACAACTGGAATTATTAAAACCTAAGTCTTTATCACTGTCTTGGAGCACTGGTAGTTCTTGTGAATAGACTCTGCATTCACTCCCTGTGAGTGGATTCACTTTGAAGGGTGGTTCTGGAGTGTATGGCCTGGATTCCTGTTGTTGGTTTCTCACGTGGGGGTTGCTTACCGGCTAAAGCCATTCCCAGACCAACTAAAACAGTTCACAGATTCCTCAGTCCTGCAGGCTGAGCGTGGTTAAGGCTTGGATTCGAGAAGCGGGCTCTGGCTTGAGTTTAGGAAGGTGTTTATTCAGTGCAGCTCCATGTGCCAGAACAGCAGGCTTTGGGCCCCTGTGCCTCCTTTACCAGGTCGCAGCCTGGGAGGAGCACACTCTGGGTCAATGGGGGAAGGAAAGGGGAGGGTCCAGGACAGGGTGATACCAGGTGATATTTTGGGAACAGGGGTGGAAGGGGCTTTGGAAGGAATCTACCAAATACAGACAAGTAAACAAAATACAGATACAAATTTGAAAACCTCAATCATGCACCACAACAGATTCCTTTCCAGTGGACTCTAAATTAGAAACCTGAAATACACGAAATACTTCAAAACTCCTGATGGAAACATCCGTATTATAAATAAAAGATTATGGCCTTTGGACAGCTTTAATTGAGAGGCAAGGTGTGCTGATTTTGCCTGGGACAGAAGTAACTTTCTTCACAGTCACTGGTATGGGGTTGTGTTCTGGATTTGTGCTGGAAACAGTATTGATAACACAGGGATGTTTCAGCTGTTGCTGAGCAGAGGTTACCCAGAGTCAAGGCCTTTTCTGTCTCTCACCTCACCCCACCAGTGAGGAGGCTGGGGGTGCCCAAGGAGTTGTTGAGGGGGACCCAGCCAGGGCACCTGACCCCAACTGACCACAGGATTATCCCAGACCATGTGGGGCTGTGCTCAGCAGATAGAGCCAAGGGAAGGAGAAGGAAGAGGGGATGTTTGGAGTGATGGAGTTTTTATTCCCCACTCACCATCACCTGTGATGGGGCCCTTCTCTGCTGGGGGATGGCTGAACCTGCCTGCCCCTGGGAAAGCGGTGAATTAAATCCTTTTTCTTGCTTTGCTTATATGCACAGCTTTTGCTTTGCCTGTTAAATTGTCTTTACCACAACCTCCAAGTTTTCTCACTTTTACCTTTCCAATTCTCTCCTCCATCCAACCAAGATGGGGGGAAAGAGGCTGGGGAGGGGTGTGACTGAGTAGCAGCATGGAGCTGAGCAGCTGATTGGGCTTAAACCATGACACAAGGTGACAAAAAATGAGGCATACGTGCAGTGAGGATGTCAGTTCATGAGGCCAATCCAACCCTACGGGGAGCACAACACCCAAATCAAATATGACGCAAATGAGAAAAATGAGGTGGTCAAATGAACAAATTCATTATAGATATATCCACTGAACAGCACTGGATCACTAGATAATGGAGATAGAATCCAAGTTTCACAGTATTTGGATTGATGAATTGATCATGGGATTGTCTCTTTCTTGCAATGTGCTGAATAAAGAATGCAAAGTAATGTGAAATGTAATCCAAATGAATACACTAAACCTATAATATATTCCTATGACAATGTTGATGCACACTGACATTTGTGCCATCTTCTTTTAGATAAAGCATTTGGTCCTCTACTGCCTTTGTTTCCTTCCTTTTCTGGAGAACACAAGCAATTTCCTTTGCCAGCAAAGAAGATGTCTGAATTCAAACTGGCAAGCAATGTTCCCCTCACATTTTTTCACCTAGGATCACGTCCTTACATATTCTATTAGCCAGTATCAGGCAGATTTTATGTCACAGAAGGATAATAAAGCTGAAGAATTTTCAAAAGATTAATTTGTTGCAGTTGAGATTAGAAAAAATTAGCTTCATACTAGCAGTAGTACAACTAGTACGCTGCAAGTATGTAATTTCCCTCCATCAAACATAATTTTTTACAGAACAGTTGACGCAAGATTGAAAACGTGTGGATGCTTTTATGAACACTAATAAGTAGTGAGAAAGCCCATGAAAAATGCATTCTGTATTCTTGAAATACTTCCTTCTTTCATGTGTGTAGAGAAGTTTTGCCTGCCTTTCATTTTAGATGTTTATATCTCACTACCAGAATAATTTATAGACTAATACCAAGTACCAGTTTTTTAAAATAACTCAAATTAAATAAATTTATGTTCAGAAATTTCTTCCATATTAGTGTATGCTTTACTTGCAGTAGTTCCTTGTAGCATGGGAGGAGGAGGATGGAAATCAGTCCCTAGCCAGATAGGAAACAATTTGAAGCAATTTCAAAAATCATCTTCTTTGTAACTTTCCTAGACGTACCTTATTGGAATTACTTTTATGCGGTTATAATTCACTAAAGGAAAAAAAAGGAAGAAACTTTATTTACTTTCAGCCACTCTCTACATTTCTATGTAGCTGTGATTCTTTTCAAGGAGGGCTAGGAACCAATTTAGCAACCAGTATTCTTGCAAGATAAATAAAGGTGAAAATAAGGTCTGTGGAAAAAAAATTAAAAAAATAATTTAGATACCTGTATTCTATTTAAGGGAGGGAAGAAATTTTTTAGATACTTTCTGAACTACAAGGGTGGATTTTAAAAAACAATGTATTTTTCAAATGTTATTTTTTTGTTAGTTTTTTCTCAGCTCATGTTATTCGGTATGAGGAATTAATAGCACTAGCTAAAATCACTGTAAAATTTATACCCAAATCTCTGCCATCAGCATTCAACACTGAATTATTCTTCATGTTTATTTTGGTTCTTGGCTTCATCTGAGCAAGGATGAGTAAACTCTGCCAAATCTTATGTTAATATTGGATGAAAGGCAGATGTTCTTGGGAAAATAAGTTGAGACTTCAAGATTTATTTTCAATGGAGAATTAATTTCATTCTCATTGTTTCCCCAAAACAATGGCTCACTGCAAGAGTCCAATCTATTATGTTTCCCTTTCAATTTTATAAAATATAACCCTTTGTGGTGATGCTTTAATATATGAGTGCAAAATTTATCTCAGTGATGACTCATGTTGTCAAGAACTGAATAAAGAAATTTGGACTAAGATAAATATCTAGCATGTATGCATGTTCTTCTGACAGCTTATCACAGAGCTGTAGAAATGAACTTGCTTTTCCAAGTTTCTTTACAGCCTCTGTGAAAATGGAATGTACTACATTTGTTGATTGCTTGTTTGGTTGTTTAGTTTTATCCAAATACACTGCTTGTGTTACTCCATGCCTTTTGCTGCATTTTAGGAAACTGTTTTAAATCTACTGGAGGAACTCAGAATCAAACTTTCTTTTCTGTTAGCAAAAATAGAAAATCCCATGACCTATGAATACTACTTCCATAACATCTACTTAAATTCACAGTATACAAGCCATCATAAATCAAATACTTGCTCCCCAAGTACCCAGCCACTTCAAGATGATTCCAAAAGTAGAGGTCAAAAAACCTTAATACTTTTTTGCCTGCCAAAGTAGAGGAACTGACACAGTGAGGCAAGGATTCAAGCAAAACAACCAGAGAAAAATAATTAAAGAAGCCCAAGGCCATGCAAAAACATTATTATTACTACTACTACTACTACTATTATTATTATTATTATTATTATAGCTATTATGTATATTAGCTATCATATAACTATTATTATACGACACTTTGTGTAGTGTTACATTTCCACATTCCTTTAAGGTGACAGGAACAGACAGATCAAAAAGAGGGGGACACTATGGTTTCGGATTAGCACATACACAAATGCAGACACATTTCTGAAAGCTAATTTGCAGTGTGGCTTCTCAGCATCATCACAGAAAACAGAGGAGCACCTCTCTGACGTGTATATGTGTGTGTTGCTTTAAAAGACAATGAAAACTCTCAGATGCCCAAAAGACTCTAAACAGAAAATCAGTAACTCAGAGATTTGGCAGAATTAGCTCTTTGAATTGTAAAGCAATGAGTTATTGATCACTCAAAATTAATACCCTCCTTTCCATTCCTTCTTAGTTACATCCAAAACAAAGAAGTCCAGTAAGGAACTCAGTGAAATAAAAAGGGCCAATCAGATCACTAATTCTATTTTTTTGAATAGAATGACTCGGTCAGACATGGCCTCTAAAAACGTCCCTGCCTCGAGGTAGGTTTAATAGTTATAACATCTATCTATTTCTTTTCATGTTCCTTCCCTGTGTAGATGAAATGCATGGACTGCTTTCCTCCAAGGACATGCATCTCATAGTTTCCATGGCACAGTTTGTTTAAAGTATAAAATGCATTTTGCCACACTTCAAATAGCATGGCATGTGTATCATCTTTCCACCATTCTGAAAAATGAAGTGCATGAGGTGTGGTAATGGTGAGGATGTTTTTGTGTATCACTCATTCAGGTGAAAATTGGAAAGGTGAAATCAAGTGTATAGTGATTAGAAAACGCTGCAGTGAGTAGCTGTAATCAGGCTGATAAAATGTCACACGTCAGACCTGGTTTTGGGTAATTTAGAGATCACAGAATGGCCCAGTGCAAGGCGTGCAGACAATAAACTAAAGTGCTGTGACTAGTTTTGAGTGGCTTACAATAGCTAAAGATTAGAAATAAATTTTTCATTGTACTCTCTTTTCTTTTGATTCCAATTTTTTTCCTCAGCGTCTGCTGTTTAATGCAGGCTGTGTGCCAAAACGATCTTAGAAAGTCTGCTATGCCAGATGTCACCCTTTTGCCCTTTTGCTCTGTCTGCAGATTTTCTTTTAGCAGCACTTGAAACTAAGTTAGTGAGCATACATTTTCCAGTAAAAAGAGGCATTATGAATAACACTTTTTGTATCTCGGAATAACACCCACAAAGTGCAGTACACATTATACATCAGCTACATCAACTAAATATTTAAAAGAAGGTTATTCTTAACTCTTAGCTATGTGGGGAGTACCTCAGTGGTGTCATTCTTTCAAATACATATAACAGCTACACTGGAGGCTAGTACTAGGGGTTAATAAAACCCCACAGGGATGGATTTTACAACATTAATTTTACCCGTGCTGGGTAAAGATTATTTATTTTATTCAACATACTTCTTGCAAGTTTTTTTATCTTCTGGTGTACAAGAGCTCTATTCTATTATTTCCAAAGGAGAAAACTATTCCTGTTTGAATTCTTTATGTAGCAATGGGATTAATTTTCTAAGATTTCCTCCCTCAAACTGCAAATTTCTAGAAAGTAGAAATGCCTATTGTTTCTCAAGTTACAGGCATAATTACAGAATAAAACATTTTATTTTCATTAAAACAAAATGAGACATACATAAACTCTAATTTTCACAGGTCTCCCCCCATTCTTCAAGCACCAGGCACTAATCAAATAGTTAAATAATATTTTCTTTCTTTGTAGAAGAGATAATTTCTTAAAAACTTGTGTTTAACAAAACCTCTAAATATGACTCTGCACCTGATGACAGTGTATGGTCAGGCTTCATTGGTCTGACTGCTGCAGATGACTGTAGTGTGTCTCATGAGATACTGTGTTGGTGTTTTTCTTGTTTCATATGTTTTATTCAATGAAGTTTGGGCAGAGATTAACTACTGTGGATCACTCCTTCTTTTGGATCAACCACACAACAAAAAAAAATGAAACAAAAAAAATCACTAAAAAAGTGGCCCAAATTCACTTCCCCAAAAAAAATAAAAACCCAAACAAATAAGCAAACAAACGAACCAACGTCAAAAAAAAAAAAAAAACCAGTCAAAATATCCACAGTCTGGTTCAGTAAGACGAAGTAATGGTAATTTAAATAAAACATTCTGTTTGTGCATACAACTTGAGGAATGAGAAGTTGGAGAAGGGCTTTGTGGAAAGACATCTGGGGACTCTGGTTGAACATGAGTTAGCAGTGGGCCCTGGCACCCAGAAGGGCATCAGCCATTATCACTGGCTGGGTGAGAGATGTGGTTGTCCTACTCAAATCTATGCAGGTGCAACCTTACCTTGAATACTGTGTGGAATTTTGGGCACTTCCATATAAGAAGGACATAAAATTATAAATATATCCAGAGAAGAATTATCAAGACTATGAAAGGCCTTGAGGGCAAGATATATCAGGATCATCCGAGGTCACTTGATTTGTTCAGAATCTGAGGCAAGGCCTCATGGCTGTCTACAACTTCCTCAAGGTGGGCAGCAGAGGGGCAGGCACAGATCTCCCCTCTCTGGTGACCAGTGACAGGACTCAAGGAAATCAGTCAATGAAGCTACATCAGGGGAAGTTCAGACTGGACATTAGGAAAATGTCCTCTCTTAACTGAGAGGGTGTTTGGGCATAGGAAAGGCTCCCCACGGAAACGGTCATGGCAGGAAGCTTGCCAGAGTTTAAGGAGTGTCTGGATGATGCTTTTATGCATATGGTTCAGCTTTAGGTCATCCTGGAAGGAGTAGGGAGTTGGACTCCATGATCCTCATGTGACAGAAGGTCTCTATGGTTTTATGAAACTATTGTAACTCAAATAAATTAAAGCCACTGAACTGAAACTATGATATTCTCACCAGGTCATGGAAGCAGTGCTCTGAGTTAGCTGCCAATATATTTATGTAAAGGTGTTGGAGTGCGTGTCTCTTTGGTCAGCCCGGTGTTCGGCTAGACCACCCAGCAGCTCCGACACGCCACAACAGGATTGATCTGTGAGTCTTGGCTCAGCAGCCCCTGGACTTTCGCTGTCACAGCCGTGGTGTAAATGAAAGAGGGGACTCTTGGAGGGTCGGGAGGGACAGAGGTTTATTGGGGGGTCACAGGGGAACCCCTTACCTCCTGCCCAATGCCTCAGGAGAGACCTTGGACAAAGGCTACAGGGGGGTTTTGTCCAGGACAGGCTCAAGGGGTGGGTACAAACTACAAACCAATAAAACAAAGCAAAGTACCAAATGCCAACTGAATTACCTAACTACTAACAAATCAAGGTAATTTTGGGGAGGGATCTCGGGGGAATCTGCCAACCGCTGTCCAAATCTCCTCAAAAGTTCTGGACCTTGGAGATAGGGACTCAATGGACAGGGGAAGAAGGAGAGGATGGGCAGGGATCATCATGGGGAAAGGACCAATAGGAAACAGTCTCTGGGCAAAGACAGAGAGGCATAGAAACCCTTATCAACTTATCATAAGAGAAAACTCCAAGACAATGGGCCCTTATGGGATAACTAGAGCTATAATAACGTATAACAAAACCTTTTTTAAAACATGGAAATCTTACAAACCCACATAAAGGAGAAAGACATGTTATTTACTGAAATTATTTGTAAAACGGCCTCATTTCTACATCCACCTATGATACAAGTAAAGTAAGTAAAAATGCAGAATTGTTCACTTCAGTAAAATTTCTATATATTTATATATCAGCATTCTCCTTTCACAGCCACATGTACTCTGCCTCATCTTGAAATTGTTCAAAAATGTTTGTGGCAAGATTTTGTAAGTTTTCAGTGAACACTGATTTAAATATAGATGTGATAATTAGCTCTTGGAATCCATGTTTTGAATTATGCAAAGCAGTTTAACAGAGCAACAAGTTGCTGCAAATATTTTTTGAAAGGTCGAATCCCTTCTGTGTCTGCTTCATCTTTGTTTTTGTAAGTATACTCTAAAAAATGAAAGACATTAGAACACTATTTACCTTTCTAAGAATAAATGTCAAAGTCATATTGAATGGAAGAACACTAAAATTTTTACTGAAGGCCAGCTGCCAAAATGGAAATTAACACCTACAAAGAAATATTAGACAATTCCCCATAATAGTAACAAGGCAAATATGAGTTTAAAAATTGATGTTACATATAATATTCATTAATATAAGCTGATATAAGTTAATGGTAAGGTTCAGAATTTTGGTTTTGATCTTCATGAACGGGAAAATTGTCCCTTGGACCTCTAGCATTATTAATTTATTTTGATATTTTGCTAGGCTTTAACACCAGTACTTTGTTTTCTGTAAACCTGTAATGATATCTGATACTGGTCAGCTGCCAGAATGAAAATTAACACCTACAAAGAAATATTGGACAATTTCTCCTTCCCTTGTAATTTTGCAGTATCACTATTGAACATAGTTGAATATTCATCTGTCCATTAAAATTCAGGTCATTATTCAAAAAAAAAAAAAAGAAGACTGGTTTTGACATAATTTTTCCCACACCATCTTCTCCTTCAGGATTTTTCTCTGCATCAGCTCTAAGTGAAAACATATTCTTATGTCAGTTTAAGAATTAAGATTTTCACACATGTATAAAAATCTCATCCTCTTGCAAATTCAGTAAAAGATTAATAAACACTAAACTTCAGCTATAATTAGAAAGAATTAAATCTGAATCCAATAATCTTTGTTGAAAAATGCAGGCATTTTCAAAGCTTAGACTTTTTCTAGCAGGAGAATTTAAAAAAAAATCTCTAGTTTACAGCCACAGAAGTTTATTTTGTGGGGTTTTGTATACAATCAAAAATAATGGAGGAGACAAACTTTAAAATGCTATCAAATTTTAAAATGCTATCAAATTTCAGGGCTTCAGTGTGTTGTTGTGTGATATGCTCTACTGCAGAGCAGAAGATGGTTCCCATTGATAACAAAACCTCTTAATTCAGTACAATACCAGAAAGTTATCAAAGAGAAAAAAAAGTGAAGACAAACATTCAACTGCTATTTAGCAGAGATATAGATATGTGAGGTAATGGCATTAATAATTTCACATATTATTGAAATGTGTATGAAAAAAATTCAGTGATTTCATAGGATAGTCTAAATTGCTTTAAAGCTGGGGGGGCGGATTTAGGTTTCTAAAATTTAACTTCAAACATTGAATTACCTAAGTTAATTTTATTATAATATTTAAATCTAGGGCGTTGGGGTTTTGTGGCTTTTTCTTGGGTTTTTGTTTGTTTGCTTAGGGTTGGAGGGTTTTGTGTGTTTTGGTTTTGTGGGTTTTGGGGGTTTATTTTTTTATTTGTTTTTATTTTTGTGTTTTGTTTGGTTTGGTTTTGTTTTAAAGCACCTGTGATATGAAATTTTTGGTAACACCAAGGGAAGATTACACTAAACTTCCAAATACAGAGTCATATCCTCATAAAGACTGATTTATATAATTTTAGAATTACATAGGTCTCAGTCAATAATAAAGAATTTGTTGGTCAGTTAGAAGATTCTTCTATCCAGTTCATACAAAAGAAAACAATATGAATATTTCCATCCTTTTTTAGGTGTGTGTGGTTTTTTTTTAAGGGTGGTGGGAATGGTGCAGTGATCCTACTTATTTTCTGTTCATTATTTTCATTACTAAGGAGTTTAATTCTGAATAATTTTTATAGACCCCTGAAGTCCAGATGCATTTCAAGGAAGCAGGTGCCAGAAGTTGACTTATGTAAGACTTGTTTTCTGGAACATACTCTTATTTTACCTACCAAAATAAAGGTGCATTATCACACTACTTTTTAATTCTCATTATGCTATCATCTTTGTTTATAGCACTAAAAAGATTGTTCCAATTTTGGCAAACCATAGCTGCAGTTTAATTAAGCTTTTGCCTCCCCTGTCGTAAGATATAAATAGAAAATAAAACACATACACAAAAAAAATCTACAGCACAAGTGAAGAGAAGTGGGTGCCTCAGGAGGCTTGGAAAAAAATAAACTTTTTCAGCTACTCAACTAGTTGATTACTTATTTAATAACCAGTTGCAGTATATTAAATTTATAGCATTAAGTTCCACAGCATTATGTGCTCAGTTTTGTATAATTTAAAAGCAAACAAACAACTCTCTTCATTGACTCAAGGTAAGAGGGTTAATTAGAAGGCCAGAAATGGTGAGTCTGTAAACTAATGAGGCACTGGCTTACCAGGGAAATTTAGAGGGGTTACTTTAACACTATACATATACACAAACATATATATTCACGGACACACAGCTGAAAGATATCAAAATGCTCTCCTCTGAATTAAGGAAGTTTCATTATACTGTCCTGGGTATTTTTAACTAAGGCTACAGATGCAGCATTTAGGCTGAAGATTGCCAGAGATCCACCTTCAGTATATGAGTTTTTTAAGCTTAATCTGTATGAGTTACATTACAGTGCCACAAAAGCAATCTAAATTAAAACATAAGCCATCACTACATCGACTGATTGGCAGTCTACAAGTATGATTATCTCTCTACAGAAGAAAAAGTTCTAAATTTTCAACAATTCTAAGAAAACATTAGCACTGTGAAACAGCATTCAAAGCCAGTTGTAATTCTTTTGCATTCAGAGACATGATTTGTTCTGTATATCCTTTTGGTTTTCCTTATAGCTTTTTTTGTTGATGTTGCTGTTGTTTTTCTTCTCATTTTCTTTATAGCAAGTACTGGTAAAATGTCAGGAATCTGATTGGATAGTAAATACAAATACTAAGATATCTCTTTTAGAGTATATGTTGAAACTAGGTTTAATCATATTTAATAAAATTCTTTCAGATGCAATGACTAGCAGGCTCTTAAAAATGGAAATTCTCCATTTGTTAAGTTCAAAAAAATCTACAAAAGTCTTAATTTTTAACCTATTCTCTCAAAACATATGTTTAATTGAATAAAGCTGTGCAAAAAACCAAATGGTAGCTCAATCTTGCATTTGTTACTTATGTCATTAATGATGAAATCATGCTATGGAAAGTTATTATCACATCAGTTATTTTTGGCATCAGTGATATGCTCAAACTCCCTGCCCAATTTTTTAGATACTTACTCTTCCAATTGAAAATTCCCACAAAACCTTTAGGCTCAGAAGTGAACTTTACATCATTATCTCTACTGCACTTACCTGTTAACACTTGTCTTCTGTCTAACCTTATGCAGTATTCAAGAGTACTTCATTTATTCACATTATGTCCTGGGAGAAATCACTAGAAAATATAGCTGGAAAGGTAGAGTTGGCAGTGGTGCTGATGATGTTCCAGCCTCATTTAATCCATGAATTTAAGGCTTATAACATTCATCATGCATGTGTCCAAATCACCCCTGTCAAAAGGAGTTTGAACTTCCATTCCATGAAATGGCCTCATCAGCAACCATGTGACCTGAACTAGTGGGACTCTGTCTGTCATTCTTGCTGTGGATGATTCACCTTACAAGGAGGGTACATTAAAATGCAAGAAGATCTCATGAGAAGGTTATTTCATATCCTGGTGGTAATAGCCTTGCTATGAAAATTTAGGTCAAAGTCATTGCTTTGGTGAATATGGTGCATGTAACTCCAAAATACCAGCTGGCTGCGTATCCCTATGTGCTAAAAGTCATCATTTTTCTTGTCACTTCCAACCTGTTAACACCTCTCAACATGACAGTTGTTGAGGATTCTCTATGCTCACTATAGACCTAAAGACCTAATTTTTCTATATTCACTGTAAAGGAGACCAAATTCTTAACACCCACATTTTGGAAGGAGGCCTAGCAACCATATTTAGAATTATGAATGTCAATGTTGAGGACTTAATCTCCACTTACTGAATTAACCCTGAAGAGATTAATGAGACAAAAATCAAGGCCAAGACACACCATAGCATACCCAGAGGACCCTGTCTCTTTACATCTTTGATAACCGCCCTGGAGATAAGAGTGGTGCAAAACTGCAGACTTTGGGGAGGGTGTGGTTAGAAATCTCAGAGGACAAAAGAGCCCAAACTGTAGTAAATAAAATCATCGGATTTATCTCTCTGTTAAACTGAGTGGAAAATGGTGGCTGTTGTTCTTTTTCTATCCCAACTACATACTCCATCCAAGGAAATGTCTATTTCATCTCTCTACGGCTTTTTCTTCTCTGTGCCAGCTTTAGAGTGAAACTGGTGCGATCCTAGAACCTGGCTTATGATCCTTTTCCAACGGTTGTCATTGACAAGCCACCAGCACATAAGTAATGTTCCTGTCCTTTTTTTCTTTTTCAGGTTTTATTTCCCCTCATGAAATTATTTAACAATAAATGTTCCATAGGTCTTGAAATGTTAAAAGGTTTGCAATATGATTTTTCTTTAGAATACATTGAAAACTGAAAAATATTATATACAATACTTCAAAGTTCATAGTAAAGTAAAATGCACTTTTAGAAAATGTTCACTGACAGTCTTCCTAACACTCCAGGAATCAAATAAAACCAGGAATTAAAGACTTATTCTGTTACTTTTAAATTGTGCAACAGATAATTTTTTTTCAAAGACAGTCTTTTATGTAGAGCAAATTTTCTCTTCCAAAATTAATTTTCTTTTTAAAAAAAATAGTCAATATCCAAAACATTACAGTTTAACAAAGCACTTCTTTGATTTGGCACTTGGAATATCATAATTTTAAAATGTAACATTTTAGTAAAGAATTTTTTAAATAAAACTTGAATGAGAAAAAAGTGGTGAATTCCAAAAAAAATTTATTCATGAATTTTTATGTTGATTAAATACACTATGCTAAATGCAACTACTTTTGCCCAGCAAAGTTTCTTAATAAAATGCTGAAGTGTTCCCTTTATATTAGAACAGTAGATGTTTCTGATACATTTAAATTTTTAAATATACTTTAACTGCTACATTTTATGTCTAACATCACTAATACGAGAGAGGTTTAATTGCTCGTTACAAGCATTCATTTATTCCTGTACCAAACACCAACCATAGTTATGGGATATAGTTATAGAAATTTAAAGAGATACTACAATATTTATTGTATGCATACAAGTCAGTAAGTCTGACCGTCCCACTGAGATCTCTGGAAAGGCTACCCTGCCATATATCCATCCTGCCACAGCAATGCCAAGGTCACCAAGTTTGGGCTGGAGCTGACGGATGGCTGGATACTCCTTGGGTGCAGGAGTGTGGACTGCAAGTATGAGTTTCTGTTTTACTCCAGAGACATGAAGGTTTCCATGTTATAGACCAGCCACAATTTTTTTGATGAATTATTGAAAAAAAAAAATTGATTTAGCCATAGAAAAATATTTGACTATGGCACGTAGTGGCAAGAGCAAATCCACCAATAGTGCATGAATGACATCTCAGGGCAGGCACGCTACAAAAGTTTGGCTATCCCTTCACAATAAACATGGATCTATACAGTCACCACATTCTTGTCAGCAATCTGAACTCACTCTGAGTTCAGTGACATATAAAAACTAATGTCAGGGCACTTTTTGTGAAGTAACCTATAAAGATTGAAGTCCTCTGAAAAAGTTAAATCTGTTTTTTCTTCCTGACTTTTACTTGGCCCTGTGGTTAACTGAAGTTCACAGAAGCAACTAAAGCAAGCTCAAAGTGGTTGATGCAATCTTCAAGTGCAGATTACATCTCATGCCAGAAATGGAGTCTTTTCTCCTCTGGTATTACCAGTGAATTCATCTCCAGACCAACACTCAAGGTTTGCCAACATGGTGTGCAGCTGTATTAGTTTATCACTGAATATGATCTGAAAACAATTATTGTGTTATGATGAAAGATTTAAAAGCAGCACTATCTATCATCACTGGAGATGCAGACAAGTGAATGTCAAGAGTGAGCTAAGAAAATCCAAGATTTCCTATGAGATACATTGAAGAAGAGTGCAAGTTACTCAACTATAACTGTAATACACGATCAAAGATGGAGTCTAGCTGTGATGCATTTTCACTATGCACTAACAATAGCCAAGAAAATTAGACCACATTTATTCAGAGCAAAGGCATTAATGATTTCAAATTCCAAGGTCTTGTTAAATGGTAGAGTCAGATAAATTTGTGGCCAAAAATGTGGCTGTTATAACCAGACAGTGAGGATCTCCCAGGAATAAAATTTCTGATGGCATTTTTTGTTGTGATAGAAATAGAGGTCAAGGAAAAAGCAATCCAGATCCACAGCACCAACTTGAACTGACAATCAAGCAGGTTCCAGTAATGACTGCATTCTGGCAAGCTGAAACTGAAGATACTTGAACTATTCTCTTTTGGTTATATTGACACCTAGTGAAACAGAAAGGCTGAAAGCTGAGACACATAATAATAATAAATAAATAAATAAATAAATAAATAAATAAATAAATAAATAAATAAATAAATAAATAAATAAATAAAATTTAACAATTTATGGGAATGTCAAGCTACTTTTCCACAGTCTACACATCCATCATATAAAAAAGCATCAAGAAAAAGTGAGTCCTGAATTCTCTAGCCCAGCCCACAGTGATACAATGAGAAAGTAAGCCAGAGAAAAGCGCTTTTAGCAGACAGCACATTGCAGACCAAAATCCAGACTCTTTCCAGATTGCAGTTCTGTAGCACAGGAGACAAGCTTAATCCATGTGATACAGTAGCTGTACATCTCTCCAGAAGACCCCAAACAACCCAAAAAGACTTTGATGTGAGCTCCTTCATCCATCAAAACAATCCATACCCTAGAATTCAGGATCCAATGTTAATGGCAGTTATTATCTACTGCCAGCTTATTTGTGGATGAGCTGGGAATGCAAGATAGACTTAATCAGTGTTGTAGGAGCTGACACTTAGCTGAGCAAACATTTCATACTTATTGTAAAACAATATGCACAGAGCAAGCCAAAAGTCATAACTACAGGCCATGAATTTGTTAAACACATATTTTGAACAGCATGAAATCTACAACTGTTCAGACATCATAAAACTCTCCAACATCATTAAATCACAAGTAGGGCAGACATAATTTTCACAGGCAGGACTATGTTTACAATCTACATTTAGTGAACACACATTCTTGAAAAGTTTTCATGGATTTTAAGTTGAGGATCAACCTGGCACCAATTTCAAGCATATTTTTCAAGTATTTGGTTTAGACATCAACAACAAAAGAAAATGGAAACTTGTAGGTTTCAAGACAGGTACGCAACCACTCATACAAAGCAAATGATGAACAAATAATTCTGGGTGTATAGTATAACGAGAAATCAGGACACTAGAAATGAAATCAAGTACACCTGCAGAGCAAAGGCAAGTCAAAAGCCAGAGTGAAATCAGGGGCTTTAACTCAAACAATTTTAGGAATTAACAGTAAGTTGTTCAGTAAATACAAAGATCCAGTGGACGAAATTAATGAGCTCTTAATAAAGACCATATTCAGTATTCCTATGACATCATTTTTACTAAACAGTTCTTGCCAAATCAATTCAGGCAAAAAAATTCATGATAACTACAGACATTGTTCAAGGAAGGAGTAGCTACCTGAATGTAACTTGGAAGAAAGAATTTAGAATGAAAGGCAACCAAGAAATCAGCTTTGTATCCACACAGCTTAAGTGCCAGCTGCAATTTTCACCTCTCTATAGACAGTTCTTTTATAAAGAGAGTACACAATTCTAGAAACAGTGTAGAAACTTGAGATAGGGCACAGGTTAGTACCGGATGTCTGTTTGAAAAGTAAATAAATGAGTAAATAAAAATAAATCCCAAATGTAGGAATGCATTTCCCACACCCAGAGCAGGTGTTTCCAAATAGGGAAAGAGTTTCAGTTTACCTCTAGACATTTTAGGAAGTTTACCTAGATTTTTCCATACTCTCCTGGCAGTGATTGGCTCAGCACCAGCACAAAAACATGAATTGGGCTCTGAGAGTGTAACTCAAAGCCTCTTGGTGATCTTATTGGCAGCAGGCCAGGTTGTCCTTCCTAAAACACTCAGTATTTAGGAAGGAGCACAAGAGAAGCAGAAGGCTTTTTGGAGTGTTTTAGCAGGGTGTCAGAAGTTTTCTCAGACACCAGTGTGCGGCTTATCTTTTGTTTCCTGTAACATTTCTTATTTTATTTTTCTGTATTAAACCTTTTGCTTTACAAAACACCTCTGAAGAGCAGTCTCGCTAATTAATTGTAGCCACTTCTCTGCAAA
Source organism: Trochalopteron elliotii (assembly GCA_024734555.1). Taxonomy (NCBI): domain Eukaryota; kingdom Metazoa; phylum Chordata; class Aves; order Passeriformes; family Leiothrichidae; genus Trochalopteron; species Trochalopteron elliotii. The sequence continues at coordinate 1,375,336 of JANPWX010000064.1, read as the reverse complement.
GGCTGGACCCTCAGAGACTGATACATTTACACGTGATTCATTACACTCTGACTACGTGCTAACCTGTATCACTCAAACCTCAAAGGATTCTGAATGTATTACTATAAATGATATGAACATAAACATGACATGAAGCAAGCTTAACTCAGTTTATTGGTAAGCTATTGCTGCAGCATAATAATTGTTGCTATTTATTATGATACCACAAAGATACTTACTGCTTCCTGTGGCTATCAGAGCAAGGAACAGCATCATTCCCAGAATGTTGAAATTCACCTGGTCTAACAGCAAAGTGTTTTAACATTCAGTGTAAGCAATCCAGCAACAACCCTTTTATATTTCTATGTTAGGAACTGTCATAGGGGAGAATTACACCATCCATGACCAAAACTGTTAATGTAATCAATGAGCATTTGGGCATTCCCTGGCATCTGCACTGTGCAAGTCTCAAGACACTTCCATTTGTTTAAGATAATCTGTGTGAAATTGCAATGAGGAGATTGTCATTGCCTAAATTTTCCTTTTAAAGTCAGGTTCGTCAGGACTGGGTACAAGAATGTGAAAGTATAATCTTGTGAGTGTTAGATGAAAATAATTTGCAGTCTCTTGGCAGCAGCTTGGAAATAACTATTTCTGCAATAGCAAGTCATGTCAAATAATCTACCATGCATAAAAGACACAGCACTAAGTGCAAACTAATGAGGATTGCTGAATCTGGGAACAATTAAACCTGTCAACTAAACCCCACACTGCAGACATGAAAGGTACAATGCACTACAAAACAGAGAAAATCCTCTGTAGCTTTTAATGTAATCCTTCCAGATGGATTTGGCAAATTAGGTAGAAGACATGGTGAAAAGCTTTCACAAATTTGGTTGGTTCCTGGACTGCAATCTCCCCAGTGAAAAGTTGAAATGCTGCCTTTTCATCACAAAATTGAGCTCTAAAAAAAGGGCCACTGTCAATAAAGCATGCTTAAAGCTGGGGATGGGAAATTGAAGTGAAGGAAAAGCCAGTTCAGGGTGATCATTTCTAGAAGCCATGTCTCAGGATATGGAGAGGATGACCCCCAAAAGAATAGGAAGGTTCACAAGGATTTCATAAAGAAGGTTCAACAAGCCTTGGTTAAAATCTTGTCTTGTGTGATGTCCTGATGAACTTCCTATGGATGTGCATAATTGCACAGTGAAAAATCAGTTAATTTCGAAGAAGGCGGGGTTTTTTATATTGCCATGTTAAATAGATCATTTACCAGTTTTAGTCTGTTTCTTTGACGAGAAAAATGTTTATGAAGTTATAAAGTTTGCAGTTTGTATTGTAAAGAATGCTTCTGAAATGGTGTATCTGTAGCTTATAAAAATAATGTTACCTGTTTACCTGTTGCTAGTTTATAATTAAAATTTACCTTTTGAATTAACTGTTGCTAGTTTATAATTGAAAGAGTTTAGAAATGACAACCCAGAGGAAATATCCCAAGCCTAAAAGTGCAATTTTGTGTTTTTCCTGCCAGTACACAGTTTTCCATGGTTAACAAAGGTGATTTGAAGACATGGAAGCTGCCTGAGAGCTGGGAACAAAGTTATTCTTTCTGGTTTTGTCACTTTAAAAGAAGAATTAATTCCTAAAGAAGAATTGTATGAGGGAGCATCAAATCATGTCCTGCATTTTCAGAAGAAGACATAGCATAGTTTTAAATTAAATGTATAAAGTGCAAAATAACAGGCACCTTAACTTGCCTTGGGGCTGTTTCCTTCTTAAAAAAATTCTACATGCATGAAAATGGGAGATTTTTGGAAAATTGACATCTGCTTCTCCTTTGCCTTGGCAAGAATAAGGAAAAGATGAATAATCAAAGCCTGTCCTTGTCTAAGCCAATGGCTGTCATTGCAAATTGGTACAACTTGAACCTTTCTAACTACATTAGGCAGAAGAGCAACCTGAGGCAAGCAAATCTGGCTCTCCCAGCTTGTGTTGAGGGGAAGCTGTGACACTGCAGAAGCCAGATATACCAGCAGAAAGATATGACCTCATTGGAAGGGAAGTTAGTTGATTGTCCCTGTTAGGCCTGTTCAAAGCCATTTCCAATTACATTTTTAATCACTTCAAGTAATGAAGGACATAACAAATATTTTTGCCTAGTCCCTGGATTGAATCAAGCCATTCTTCTGTGAGTCATGTAGATCTACAGAAGAACTTCATCTCATACACAAGAATATTACTAAAATTGCTTTCACACTTTTCATCTCTGGAGTGGAGAATAGGATGGGAAAACATTATGAGAAAGGCTGTGTGTAAGGTCTGTCTTTCTAATCTTGCCAGACGGAGGATGTATTCAAAAAAAGGCAAAAACACATCTCTGTTGTATTTTCCTAGTTCTGCATATCACCATTGAACTGAAATTGTCATGTCCTGTGATGCAAAAGATACAGAATTCAATTAAATAAGCACAAAAGGGATTCAATAGTTTGAATCTCACATGCATATACTGTGATGATTTCTGCCTACTGAGCTTCCAAGCTGAGGAGCAATCAGCCCTCTGAAGCCCTCAAGCAGGCTTGGCAATCAGGGATCTTACATTAGGCTATGCTATGTAGCTGAAAGTGGCAGAAAAGTCTGTGTGCTTAGCTGCTACCCAGCCTGCCCTGAAAGGCTTGCAATACAAATGAAATCATTAAACCTTTGGAGATCCTTAAGGGCATGTAGAATACTTAGAATACCTGTAGAATACCTGTAGAATACTTATTTATTGCTTTAGTATTTTGAGTCAACTTAGAACAATAATTTTCTTCCATTGGCAGCATTGATATTTACTGTTTCACATTATTCTGTTAAGGAGCATGATAGAGCTTGACTGAGGTGATCTTAGAAATTTTCTTTCCATTTAAATGAGAGCATCTAAGTGATCTGAACTGATATGGGAGAATAAAATAGCAATATAAAGCCTTAGAAGGCAAAACTGCTGTCTGTCTACCAGATCAACATCTTGATCAACTTGAAATGATGCTTTGAAGTTAACACATCAGTCATATTAAGATTTAGTCAGATTTATGAAATCCAAGTTTTCTTTGTTCCACAAGAATAAATTTCTTTTTCTCAGTATTTTAGATATGGAATTATTTTTAAGCTCCAAAACCCAATTTCTATATAGGAGAAGCATGAAAGCATTACACATGCCATGAAAACATCATTTTTGGCCGAGTAAAATGTATTAGATTTCAGATGTGTTAGTGACAATGAAACAACATAATAGAGCTTGGCAAGATGAAGACAGTCATAACACACATCTTCGACAACAGCATCCAAATAGCAGAGAAAATAAATCTACTTCAGAGGCCGTACTAAAGACTTATAATAAGTATATAAATAAAATATGTAAGAGTATTTTTTTTTCTGGTGACAACCTCTGTTTGCATTCAAAGGGGACACTGCATAGGATGCTACAGTAAAGAGAAAGAGAGCAGGTGAGGAAACAAGTCCTGAGAACCTTGTATGTTCAACATTTACAGCCAGGATAAATATCCTAAAAGACAGCTTTACTTACTCACCTACCTGTATATCTCTTCATGCTGCACATAGTAAGTCCACCAGAAAAAAAAAACAAAAAAAAAAAAAAAACAAACAAAAAAAAAAACAGTAAAAGACAGGAAGAGATCCCAAAAGTTCACAGATAACATTCCAGGCCAGCTGTATCCATTTTAGCTCCATGCAGAATGAGTTTTCAGCACCTTTAGTACAACTGCAAACATGATATTGGGTAAAGGAAAAAGACAATATACAAGGGACTTCTTTTAATTAGATTACAATTAGTTCAGCAGAAGTAGTATCAAAATTAACTTTTTCTTTAAATTGTTCTCTTATTCATGTCTATCTGATGAAGTGCTCCCTGTTGATATTGTCCTAACCCTTTCCATTTCATACATTTACCTTATTCAAATTATCCATGATTATCATGTGAAAAGGGAAATCATGTAAAGTGTTTTATTGCCACTCCTACATCCCTTTAGTTTCAACTGAGACCTATGTCAAGTCTGTGCTCCTGTTCAACAGCCCCCACTCTCCAAATTTGCCATTTATTAACAATTTTTAATCCATAAGTATATGCTGCAATTTCTAAGTGTAATAGAAGATTGAAGGGCTGGAGAATCTGCTATGTGAAGAAAGTAAGGTCTCTTTTGGCAGGAGAAGGGAAGGCTTGGGGAACCTCATCACAGTATTCCATTCCTTAAAGGACAATTAGAAAGAAGACAGAGGCTCTCTCCTCACAACACCTGCATGGAGAAGACAAGGGGTGATGAGGTACCAGGAGAGTTTTCATCTCAATATAAGAAAGACATTTTTTTACAGTAAGAACAACGATTCCCTGGAACAGCCTCCTCTGGCACATGGTAGAGCTCCCATCACTGGACGTTTTCAGGATGTGATTGAACAGGGTGGTAGATAAACTTATCTAGGCTCCTTTTCCTAACAAAATGTTGGACCAGATGGTCTTTTAAGGTCTCTTCCAACCCAGGCTTGTCTATAGTCCTATGATTCTATACCTAGAGGTTTAAAATGGGGTGAGTTTTTGAAAACACAGTAAGAGTGTTATACATTACGCTAAAAACACAGGCAAATATTGTTGTTCTATCTTTCTTAGGTTAAATAACCCTCACAATGAATTTTGTTTGTTGTATGGGGGGCCTTTTCTTTTCACGAGTATTTCAAATAATAGTATTAAGGGTGCCATTATGTAACACTGAATCACTTCAGGAAAAATCTCAAAAGTAGGGTAATTCCAAAACATAATGGAAGTAATAGTATTTTTTCAAGAAATTTTATAATGATCAGAATTGAATCCATCATCTTCTTAGAGAACAATAAGTGGCAACTAATGCCATAATTTTTACCTACTAGCTTTAAACATAGGCACAGACAATTTTATTGCAAGTTTATAAAAAGTAACTTCACCATTCATACAAGAATTTCTGCCTGCTCCTCAAGAAAATGAATGCAATTTTCTCATGTTTTTTGACTTGTAAAATGTGTGTGATGACCTTCCAAAGCTTTCTATCCAGTACAGATGAGAAGGTTTTACCATATGCACCTGAATGAATATACATTATTCAGCACATCATTTAATGCATAAATATATTAAAATTAAAGAGGGAAAAGCTAAAAAAACCCCAAACAAACAAAAAAGAAAATAAATATTGTACACTTGATATAAATTTCTGTAAGTCTACCATAGAATAAACTGCAAAGGACATCAACTTCACTCAAGTTATGTGTCCTTCTTTAGGACTGATAAATGACAGTGATGAAACATAATATTTTCCCCCAAAGGACCTGCGAAAGCACCTTATAAAGATAAAAGGATTTTCTGACTTTTGCAACTTGAGTTTATGTTTTATAACACTTATGAATTATTTCAATGCATTTTATGACACACTGCATTGGAGAAAATGAACTAGGAAGGGCATTTTCACAAGAATTTTGGGACAGAACATAAGAAATTTCTGGGGATATTAACATTGGAATTGACAGCTTCATTCAGCAACATGGAAGTTACTAAATAATCTTTTGAAAGTTTGGGGTTTTTCACTGTAAGCTACATGAAAATCAACAAAGCACAAGAAGAGAATAGAGTCTAATTTGAGACGATAGATCTCAGTGAAAACTGAAAGAAAGCATGAATTAGATGACTGTCAACAATATTAATGTCACCTTGACTTTCAAAAGGAATGTGAAAAAAAATATGGACAGATTACTATATTCACAATGTGGGGTTTTTATATCCTTGTCATTCTAAAGTTTCGGTAATACTATGTACCTTAGCAAGGGGGAACACACAACCAAAATATAAGTCCATTTGATGCTAGGGAGAGAGTAGACAGTGTGTATGTTATTTCTATAAAACAGTATCCCACTGGATCAGGAAAATACCTCAGGATGTCTAATTTAGATAACAATCATTTTCACATTAGCAAAGAAAGTATCAAGTAATAAAAAAGGTTCACTCTATTGTTAGCATAAGTCATATGTAAAATTTCTAGGAATAGAATAAACTAACATTGTTAGCATTTTATGAACAAGAAACAATGAACAATCATTCATCAGAATTTTTCCACTAGCCTAAACAGTAACAACAGCCTCAGACAATGCGTTTTAACAGACAGATTTAATATTCAGGAACTTTTAACAATTTCAAAGGTTGGCCAGAAAGAAGCGAAGATAAAAAGAGGAAAGAAATCTAATGCACACCAAATTTTAAAGGTTATAAACAATAGTGAATGCAGTTCTCTTTATTCTTTGCTTATCAGATGTCAATTGACTACTAGGTCAGACTGTGTAAACGTGTACAGAATTATACAAGGCTGGAGCTCTCTTCAAATAAGGTAACTATTGCAAGAAAAGGAAAATGTATATCTTATTATGTCATATTTAGTTGCGCCTGTGAATTCAGAAAGGACTGCCAAAACTATTTTCATAAGAATCAGGTTCATGGACTTGTGCATGTCCAGTTTCTTTAAACATTCCACAGCCTGAGCCTTCCCATAGCACTGGTAAGACCTCCTTTCTCCAGGTCTTTCATCTAGTCTTAGGGGTCTGCAGTTCCTGAAAACAAATCATTCTAGTAATAGTAGATGAAAGCACTTGGTACCTTAGCCCTTTCCATGTCTTTTGTCACCCAATTTTATCAGCGCCGTGTTCTCTTTTCCCCTAGCCTTCATTTTCTTATTATATGCCTAGAAAAGCCATTCTTATTTCTCTTTATGACCCTCACCATATTCAATTCCAGATGAGCTCTGGCTTTCTTAACTCCATCCCTTTTCACTTGCACAGTATCTCTACATACCTAAGTTATCTCACCCTAGTTCACCTTCTTGTGCGCTGTTACATGATAGCAGGAGATGCCAAGAAGAAAGGTAGGTCTAGGATTTCTAACTCCAGGGCAAATATTAAAATATCCCCTCTAGTAAGACTTCACAATTTTGAGAGAGGAATCAAATAGGATATTTATTCCATGAAGTGAAATATGTTGTAAAGACTCTTGACTAGTTCAAGTTAGGCTGGCATGAATATATGGTGGAGAGCAATACTATGCAGAGATAACAGCTTTAGTCTGAAAAGCTTCATGAACAGTTAAAGCAGCAGCCAATGAAAGCTTGAAAACCCTGTTTTTAAGTACAATTAAGTGGCTCCAGTGCCACATTGCTTTCATATGCATATATTGTTACAACTTCAACAGCTAGTTCCATTGGCACTAGCTTTGCATGTTTGCTACCTTTTGGTATGAAAATATCCCAAGCCAATTACTCTTATTCCTCTTTTCCTTGAACAAAACAAAGCAAAAGAAAAACAAATTTTCATACATAACCATTACCCAATGCTTGGAGAACTAATCTGGAAAAAACGTGAGCTCAAAACTTCTGACTTAAGGGATTTGGAATTAGAATTTGATCCCACAACCGCTTAACAAATGCTAGGTTAAAATAGGCAATAGGAGTTTTAGCTCAGAAAAAAAACCCAACAGCCACTCCAGTCTGGTTTTGAGGTCTTCTAATAGTACATCAGGTTACTTGAACCAGTTTGAGATCTGGCTGTTGAAAGAGTGTCCCACCCTAAAAATACATGCTAAACTCTTTTTCCTGATGCATATGTTCTCCTGACACTTGTTGCCACACCATTTTGTAGGTGTCTGAGCAAGGTAAAAATAGAACATTGCTTTTAGGGACAGCCAATTCCTTCACTAAACTCAATGTCTGTGCATAGTCACTGCAATCTGGCATAATTCCCTCCTTCTGCCAAGTATAGACATACTCACAATGGTCTAACTGTGGCTGTCGCAGCCAAGGCAAGGAGAAACTAACCAATGCTGTCTAGGTGAGAAGTGCTGGTATATTGAATATCTCACAGGGAGACAGCACACTGCATATATTTCTTTATCTTCCATGGGACAGTCAGACTTTCAAGTGGCTATCAGGAGTATCCAGTAAAAGGATTACAGACTAGAACATATCCTGCCCTGCAGCAAATGGAAAAAAAACCCCACAGTTTCACTCATGAGATTGGAATGGGAACTGAGGGAAACCAACATGAACAGCTGCTTCCTAACTCACAAGCAAGTTAGATTTACACAGAAAATTCACAAGCCTAAATAATTGTCCTCTCTAAGACCAGTATTCAAGGCCTTGGCAAAATATCTTTTGCAGATAATGGCTTGATGGCTGCCTGCATTCCTCTGTTGACTCTGTAGTTTCTGCTGTTGCCCATTCACCTATTTATCATTTACAGGTTAGATATCTAGCTTACTTGAAATATCCTTCCATGGGCCTAGATTTTTAAATTTCTTCCACTATTAAGTCTGTAGAGCCTAATCTGGTAATTCTAAAAATATGTTAGGGGGTGAAGGAAACTCATTCATATACAAAGTAAACATTGTTAGGGGATTTGGCCAAAAGAGAAAGGCTTCCCTCCTTCTTTCTACAAAAGATATTTTATATTCACATGTGAAGCAGAACTGCAACAGACAAGAGGCATACAAATATGTTTCATCTACTCACTACTTAGGTGGCAAATTTGAGTCTAACCATTGCTAAAACTCAAATAGAGCGAGGAATTGTACTGGATCTTCTGGATTTCATAACACTCGAACTACAAGGGAAAAAATATGCTCTACAAATACATTCAGCTGCTAGTACTGTGTGTGAAAGACAAAACATAGATTTCTAAAATAGTTTTGTAAGCACTTCTAATGGAAACACTCTCAGGTTTTTTCAGCTTTGCTCTCTTCGAACATTTGTTGGAGCACACATTTATCTCCCTGAATGATTGCAATAAAAATGGTGGTGAACAACACCTCCAGCAAAGCAAATTAGCAGCTTGCATGTGGAAGAAATCACTCTGCTGTTGTATTTTCTAGCCCTCTTTCACTTTGGCTTTTACCAACATCAGTGTTCTCTCCTAATATAAAAAAAATATTATAGACTGTATACTATGGTGCAGGAGGACTGATTGAGTAGAAATACTGGAGGGCAGAACTTATCAACAGGCAGCCGTGACTGTGTCATTTACCTGTCTGCTTTGAAGTCTGCTAATCTTTTTATGCAATGTGAAAAAAATGTAAGCAAAGCACTGCTAGTGTATACACAAAATTTCCTTCTCTTTCTCAGTATCAATCAGTAAAATACACTTGCAAATGCACATGCACACACAGAGAGCATTTCTTTCTTTGTTCAGCTTTGATTATGACGGTTATCAGCTAAATTCTCTGCAGTTTTGGCAGGATGTTTGTTTGTTTGTTTGTTTGTTTGTTTGTTTGTTTGTTTGTTTGTTTGTTTG
>JANPWX010000064.1:1315466-1366005 GCA_024734555.1 Trochalopteron elliotii | reverse complement strand
TTGTTTGTTTGTTTGTTTGTTTGTTTGTTTGTTTGTTTGTTTGTTTGGGGTTTTTTATTTTTTTCAGTTAAAGGCTTTTCAGGAGGAATTTAATTTTTACAGGCTGAAAACTGGAAGAAACCTTTGTCAGTTGACAACCAAAGAATTTCCTGATCTTACATTATTCATTTTTAAACTATTATTGTGAAACCAGTTAAAGGACTTTGAAAAGGAAAATCCCAGGCTTTACAGTTCTTCACTGCTTTTTATCCAGTCATTGCTCTCATCCGCATTTTTTTACTTAGAAATAAATGCTTTCATTAAGAAGAAATAGATTTTTTTTAGCTGACTAGAATCTTTCATACAGCAATTTTAATGTACACCTTTATTCTAAGAAGTGATTTTCTTAAATAACATCTATTTGCTCTCTGAAAGCATGCTAACAGTCTTATACAACACACTCCATTAGCATGGAAATGGATTTTTTTGTGTGTAATTTATTTTTCTGCTGCTGTATTACATTATAGCTGCTGTTATCAAAGAGAGACTGGAAAATTCTTGTTGTACTTTGAAGTGTGTAAGATTCCAGCTGCTTTTTTTTTGATTGTATTTCTAATATGTGTTCTAACAAACAACATATTTCATAATAAGTGTAATTGTATGTGTGTATCACTACAGACATGTATTTAAATTTTTCCCATTTTTGAAACATTTCAAGAAACAAAAATGTTCCAAGGAGCATGTGACTATATTAGAAAACCTTAAATTTATTAGTATAACATGCAAACATTTAAAAATAATGTTCCAGGAATTATGAGAGAATAAAAAAAGAATAGGTAGGAATGAGATTAATATTGTGTTCACCTGGAGCTATTTATTGCTAATATGAGTCATTCAAAATATACATAATGGAAAACAACTGACAGCAAGTATGTAACTGCATGACCAAAGGAGGTTATTTCTTCTGTGAGATTGCTGAAAATAATTCCTAATGCAAATTTGACTTCATATGACACAACATTTAGGTCTAACCTTAGTGCAAAGTCTTACTAAAAAAAATAATGTGTTGAGAAAAAAATGTACTGAGTAACTGAGCTTTTCTAGCAGTGATCTGTAATATTAGGATAAAATCCTGAATGCTGAAGTTGAATCAGAGGCAGTTTTGGACACTTTAGTATTTTCAGTACACAGCAGTATGCCAGCTCAGTCCTTTTTGTGGCTATTTTTCTGTCACAGAAAACAGATAAGTTTACCATGGTTTGATAACAAAAGAATTTCTACTTACCAACTTATTCCACTTCAAGACTAATGAGTCTTGCTGGGATCTGCTGGGATCTAGAAGCCATATATATGAACTGGACATAGTGAGGAAGACAGACAGGTCATGAATTTTTACGCAGAGCATTCACTATATCTCTAAATAAAATAAAACATATTCAACTAGTGAAAAAAATATTAAAATGATCATTTTTTCTCCCCACAATGCTGGTTAAACCAGCTCAGTACTCTGTCTGCACACGTTAGGCCAGGCCCTGAACAGGCAAAAAGTGTGACTATAGCAAGGTTCATGAGGACAGAGCACCTGGGTGTCAGCTGTGCCATGAAGCCAGCATATCCAGTTGATGGAAGTTGTAAATGATGTTCAGTCACTTGCTCTCAGTCTACACCACCACACAGTGCAGGCTTTCTGCTCCAGGTGTTGAGTTCTGCATTTCTCCATGCTGTCTTTCCGGGTACTGCTGTCAGCTACCCTCAGGCTTACGGAGGCACCTTCTAACTGGAGTGATTTTCTATGTCAATAAATCTCTCTCTAGTTTAGAACCACCTACAGATTTGCTGATGTTGCACTCCTCATCAACCTAGGCATCAGTGAAGATGCATGGGATACAGAATGAGGTCCAGTAGTGACCTCAAAGTACAATGGTCATTCACAGCTATCAGATGGATGATTGGATCTTCAGAGCCCTTTTTAGCCTGTGTATAAGCCTCTAGTTCAGTGCGTTGCTTTCAGCTTAGCCACTACAGCCTAGTTTCCATGACATCCTTTCATTGCTCTGTTAGATTTAGGCATTTAAATTGTACAGCTCCGTATGTAATCATTATTTTGGATTTTACCACCAGAGTCAATGTGCTGCCTAGGACTCTCAAATTCTTATGCCTCTTACATCTGTCTTATAGGCATCTACAATCCTTAACTTGTGACAAAAAACTGAGATTTTGGAATTTCCCATGTGAAACCCTATAGAAATATCTGTAGGGGAAAAAAGAATTCTTCTCTATTAGAAAAGATTGCCCTCTCTGAAGAACTCTTTGTTTATAAACAGTTCACTGCTTAAATTTGCCTTGTACTGAGGGGGACACACCCACCTACACCACATCATGCAGCAATTATAATAAGTTAAGATTGCTTCAGAGCTTTCCAGTAGATAAGGCTTTAGCTGAGGATTAACATCCCTGAGATATACTTTCTGAAGATGGGTGAAATAAATACATGCCATAGCATGAAAGAGACCTCCAAATAACTGGTTTAACTGCAAACAAATATTTCAATATTGGGGTTTCTTTAAGTAAACAAGAATTTCCATACTCTTTAAGGAGAACCATCTACTGCATAATATCTGCTAATAGCTTTGTATAGGATTTAACAAAAGCAAAGACAGACTCCATCTGTATGAAAGGCTCAACAGCTGCTAGAAGGAAAGTGATCCAGAATGGTCTGTGTTTGCAGACCTTTCTTATATTTCTATTTCTGATGCACATAAAATTGCTGTGTATATATTGTGTTCATGCCACAGGCACTCTTAGGATATGGAACCAGAAGCACTCTCTCAAGCTTTATATTCCAAGAGGAGAAAAAACAACTAAATTCTCAACATCTTATGCAAACTTGCAAGGTTAGGAAGATCTCAAGTTGTATGCTGCTGTGACAGCTGCTTATGTTAAATCTACTTTTTATGGCAATACATATTCTTCATTTTCTGTTCACAGAGAGTAGATTCATAGAAACAGAAGGTGAAAAAAAAAATAAAGTCAGCAGTCCTATTGATCAATATCTTTCTTTGCTCATTCTGCACCTTTAAAATTTAATACCCTTGCATTTGTTCACTTTGAACCATACGCAAATTAATAAGAGACAGAGGCAAATGTAAAAATTGTTTGTTGTTCTCTAACCAGACTGTATAAGTCATGGCAGCACACAGCTTTTCAGTTCAATTCTCTATGCAGCTGCACATTCTTCAGCACAATGTGTTTTGAAAATTAGAAGCAAAATAAATATTAGTTTCAGTAGAATATCTCCTTCAGAACTTCAGAGCATGGGACCCATGTTACAAAGGAGAATATGAGTTTTCTTCGGACACAAACACAGAGCAGAAATATCCTTAGAGCAAAATCAGGACTGAGGGCTTTGGTGAGATGGAGTCATCTCTATCAATGAGGTCCAAAAATGAGAAGATATTGCGAGACTGTCTCAAATGTCTCTGGATCCAGTTTTCTCTCCTTCTAGGTCCAAAGCGACTAGTTCCTCACCCATTACTTTACCAGTGCCAACAGAGCCTGGAAGGGGTCAGTAGCTAGGGTTCAGCTTTTCAAGTGTGCTGCTTTCTCTCACCGCATAACTGACTGTAAGTCTCTGCTCTAGGCAGCAGCAGTTCACCCCCAGAGACACCTAATTCTGCCACATCAGCATACACACAGAGTCAGGATCTGTGCCAGTGCCTTCACAAAGGAGTGAGAACATGAGAGAGAAGCTCAGCAGAAATCCTGGGAAGAGCCATCCCTTCTCTGCCCCTTTCCTCTAGAGCTTAGACACTGGAGTGAAGAGCACCTGCAAGAGAAAGTAAAGTGATCCTTTGGTTGCAGAATCAAAAGGCAGAAACTCTTAAGTCTTTTGGCATATTCTCCATCTCCCCCATGTCCCAAAGATGGAGCAGTGCAGACTGTTAAGAAAATGGCTGCAAACAGCCCCTTAAAGATGAGGTGCTTCACAAACCAACCCAACAATACTGAGACTTTTTTCAATACAACCTTGCAGGCTAGCGATCAGTGCCTTAGCAGGTCTGCGATGATTAACACATCTTTACTGTGTCAGTGCAGGGCTTTGTAGTAGTTTGCAAATTCTAATAAGGCTTCAAAGGCTTTTTTGCCATGTACTCTCTTGACTGAGAGTCCTCTGCTACACCTGACAAAGGTAGAAGGTCTCACCAGGCCGTTCATGCCAGATCTGATGTTGTGTTTACAGCACAGTCATGCTCAGAACTGTCAGCAGTGCTGCCAGCAGCTCTGTGGTAATGGTGGAAAGTGTCCACAGGAAGCAATGGAAGAAATCTCTACCCTGGAAGTTGGCAGCCTTAGCACTGCTGTAGTGGTGACAGTCAGAGAGGGCAGAGATGCTCACATTTTGAAACTGTTACTGCAGAAAGACAAAGAGAGAAAATTTGAAATATAAGAACTTAATAAATAGATGAAGACAATAGCAACAAAAAGAGAACATTCATTTGTGAGAGGTGTGAGGGCCAGGTCCTTGCTTCTTAAAATCATCATGCCTCCATAGATTTCAGTGAAACTACATTGATTTACCTCAGTTGGGTGCCTAGCTGTTTCTACAGTAGAAGAAAGGCTTAGTAACACATGGATTGTATTCTCATCCTGTATAAATTGTTAAAGTTCATTTTATATCTGTGGAACTACAACAAAGGTAAAGCTCAACTATACCTAAGAACATTCACTGAGTGCTTACTGAGCTTTTGTGTCTCTGCTTTCCTACATAAGCACTCTCATTCCATTAAGTACTTTCAGGAGCTGGGCTCCCTACATACAAGGGGCCTAACACATTTTAGGATTTTTATGGAAATTTGGTATAGAAGAGATGTTTTTATTTACCTATGAAAATGTAAATGTACCTCTTCTATCTAGAACACTCTGATGATTACAGAAGATGATATTTGCATTTAATTCTTTGTGCCCGATGTAGAATTAAAGAAAGCAAAAAAGATAATGGCCCATTTTTCACAATGAAATCTAGTTATGGGTGTCAAAGTTTGTAAGCAAAAGGCTATTTGCAGAAGTGCCTCGGCTGAAATTTTCACCTCTCATGACTTTATGTAAGCTTGAACTGTATTCATTTCCCCATATCACCTCACAGATACATCTTCAAGAGTTAGGATCATTTCTATAAATTTACGAAAACTGTGTTCTGCTTTGAAATATTAGTTCAGAAATTCACTCATATATTGATTTCTGATGTTGCTGGTTTTAGCAAGATAAGAATTCTAATCCATCTGCTGAATGTTACTCTGCTGAAGATTAAACAGCTGTCATGCCCATTCCCCAAAATAAAAAAAGAAAAAAAAGAAAAAAAGATTAGTGTGTTGGTGGATTAAAGAATGTCTATTTTCAGATATTAGCAAAAGACAACAAGGTATGCTATCTTCTATGTCAGTGTCAACTTCTGAAGCTTTAAAGATGTCTTCTATCTACAAAGAACAGAATGGAAAAAAACAACTGCATGATATCCCTACCTATAAAAATCAGAAGCACATCACTCAAAGCAAATGAAGCTACCCTACACAGAGGTACAGACTTTTAGTCCACTTAATCTCATCCTCCTCTATTCTGAAAACAAGAATGTGTATTGGGTTTTCTTGGTAATGTTTTGGTAGCAGGGGGCCTACAAAGGTGGCACCTGTAAGAAGTTACCATATGTCTGATGGAGTCAACACCAGCCAGCTCCAAGAAAGACACACCACTGTCAAGAGCTGAGCCCATCAGCAACGGTGATAGGGCCGCTGGGATGACAGATTTAAGAAGTGGAAAAAAACACTAGACAGCAGCAGCTGGGAGAGAGGGTTGAAAACATGTGAGGGGAGCAGCCCAGCAGACCCCAGGGTCAGTGAAAAAGGAGGGGGAGGAGAAGCCACAGCTGAGACTCCCCTTCAGCCCCTGGTGAAGACCCTGGTGAGGAATGGTGTCCCTTTGCAGCCCATGGAAATCCACGGGGGAGCAGAGATCCATCTGCAGCCTGAGAAGTACTCTGCCAAAGCAGGTAGACGCCTGAAGGAAGCTGTGATCCCATGGGAACCTCACATTGGAGGAGGCTCCTCGCAGGACCCACAGAGAGAGGAGCCCAGGCTGGGCAGCTTTGCTGGCAGGACTTGTGACCTCACAGAGGACCCACGGTGGAAGAGTCTGTTCCTGAAGGACTGCACTACATGGAAAGGACCCCTGGAGCAGGGGATTAGTGTGAGGAGTCCTCCCCCTGAGGGGGAAGGAGTGACAGAAACAGCACGTGATGAACCAACCACAGCCCTTATTCCCTGTCCCCCTGAAATGCTGGGGGATGGAGGGAGAGAATCAAGAGAGCAACTCAAAATATCATGCCTCAAGCCTTCAGGATTAGACACAGGAGAAAAGATATTAATTTATTATATTTATGCATTATTTCAAAGGTATCTGTTCCACTTTCTATGAATCCTGCTGCATATAACAGATGTAGCAGTTAAAGGGATATGAAAGCAATATGTAATTACGTGATCATGCATTAATGCTTTAGGAAGAGTGTATGTGAAGTCACACCATTAATAGCATCAGTTAACCTTAACATGTTTCATTCTCTTAATTTAACCTTCAAATGGGTAGACTTAATATATCTAACTTTTCCAACTATCTCTAAGGTCCTACAATAGGCTTCTTATGGACAGAGGGGAAACTCTTATGACCCTTTAAGTCACAAGATGCTTTTCTTTGCACCAGATTATGCTGAATAAATTGTTCTCTGTTTTAAGATGAATAAGTTTAATAGTTTCAGTGGTACTGCACTGAAATTAGAATGCAATTTTTATAATTTAAACTGCAATTATAATTTCTTTAATATGAGATAAAAATCCAAGGAAAGGTGAAATCTTAATGTCTTCTGATATTTTTTTTCCTCATTGGTTCAAGACTAGGGAACACTTCCAATTGTAATTACATTGTAGGGCACTTGAATATTTCTATTGCATGAAGAGACAGCAATTCATCTTTCCTAATTATAGAAAGTTTGCATTAAAGTGTGCTATAGTTATACATTTTATAATTAGTCTTATACAGTTTAAATTTCTGGTTTTGCCTTCAAACATGAAAAGCTCCCAAATAACACAATACTCGAGTAAAATTTCTTTAGATATTAACACTCTCATTAAAGTTCACTAATGTGAATTCTGCTTCAGAAGTAAATCTGACCTTTCCCACTTTCATACTCAGAGCAAGCAGGCAATAGAGAAAAAGCAGACAATAAACCCTCTAGAGCAGTTAAGAGTCATCCAAGAGGGACTTGTGAACATCCCATTTCCTACTATTGCAGGGGAACAAACTTTTCCTTGTCATCAACACATGAAACTGCACCTGCCTTCCAAAGTTCACTCATGAATTTTAGGATGAGAGTGAAACCAGCTGGAAGGCTTTGTACCCTGTGGATGTGTCACAGGCAAAACCTGGGACAGCCTGAAGGCATCTGTGAATTGTGGGCTTTGTGATGCTGTTTTTAAAATTGTGATCTTATCTTCTTTCTTTCTTCTGTTGCTCAGCACTGAAGACTTTTTAGCTCAGTGTATGAGCAGCAATATGTTCCTTCACATACTCTGAGATTACTTCACATACTTTAAGATTACTTTTTGTAATGTTTGCTTCACATACTTTAAGATTATCCTTGAGATAATCTTCTCAATGTTTCAGCCACCCAGTTCTGCATCTTAGTCTTTCTATCAAAAGCGTGGGATGCTTCACTCTGGCACATGAAGTCCATGACATTGCTTTCTCATCTGAGATATGATAGGGTGTCAATGTCAAAGCTTTTACAAATCTGCACAACTTCTGTTCTATTTATTTTGCCACTTGACATGAGGAATTTGCTGAAAACAGCATAGGTGAAAATGAATGAGGCATTTACATAGCAATCTGTCCAAATCTTGAAGCCATAAAACTATGACAACAGCTGCATAATATTGCCATTCAAAAACTAATTTTGAATTCAATGGCTGGAACCATAATTTACCAAAATGTTGCTAGCTGTGTTGATACACTTTGTGATATCATCAGCAATCACCACATTTCATTACCAAGGTAACAAAACTTGTTGGCAGCCTATATCACACATTATCAGTGGACACTATGGGGGACATTTACAAAGCTAGTCTGTCCTGTGGGATGCACAATTTCTGGGCCTTGGGCTTTATTTGTAGACAGCGAGGTCACTGTGCTTTGTAGAAATGTGATCAGTGGTCACTGGGATACCTGCAGATATTTTTTGCATTTACAGGTTTCAAGAATATGGAATAACACTTGCTGATAACAGACCTTAAATTTGTCCATCAACATGGCATCACTCACACTGCTAGGGCCATTATGAACTTAGTTTAACTTATTTGAAAAAGCACAAAATATTTAAGCAAATGTATTTGCCTGATGAGACAAAACTTTCTTTCTCATATAATGGAACTGGATATTGCTGATTTACTAATCAGGGCAGATAAAAGGACTGTTCACAAAGCAGAGCAATTCATAGAATCAAAGACTTTAGAAGAATTATGACAGATCAGGTCAAAAAATTTGGTTTGCGTCAAGATCCAGGTAGCAAAAACAGACAGTCATGGCATAGTCAGAATGGAATCCATGCTAACTTCTACATGTTTTTCATCTCTGCAATTTTACTAAGAAAACAATTTAACAGAGTTGGCATGCACCATTCCAACAGCTGCTGAATTCTATCACTCATCTGAAACTGATAATCTCTCTCTTTCATAAGCTAACCAGCTAGATGGACCAGTTTTTGGCAAAGGACAAGGAAGGTACAGAGTGGTATCTGCTTATTCATTCCAAACTAGTTTAGTTTAATTTCTGTCCAAACAGTGACTTTATTTTGCTACCAGTGCTCCAAAATGTGTAGTGACCTCGTGTGCATACAGGATCCTTTGTTCAGAGTCACACAGCCCCTAGCCTTGAGTCGTCTGTCCTATAGTGTGCAGTGCTATTAATCTATCATACTTGCATTGGGAAAAAAACATAATCAGATAGAGATTGAAAACTACAAGGTCAGTATTCAGATTTCCTCTAGAGTAAAGGGAATTTGCAAAAGATATTTGCAAGCCTTCTGTCTCAGATGATTATGTTTCTGATTGAGCTTTATCCTATGGAATTCAAGCACTAGAACTAAAAGAATGATTTCCTCTCCTGCTGAAATAGGATGAAAAAGTTTTCAGAGTGAAATCACCTTAATGCCTTAATCCCATTCTCAACATAATGTTTTTTCTTCCTGTGCATGAATGTCAATGAGAGTGTGGACTTATATTTTTGTGTTCTAAATAAAACTTCATTGTATAATGGAGTGCTTTTAGAAAGCTATTTGAAAAATACATTTCACCTTAAAATAAATATGTTATTAATAATATTTTTTTCCATTTTAGTCTCACAGTGGAACAAATAGTTAAAAATAATTAATGCAAAAATATGAAAAGTTACAAGCTTATAGTTCTGTTTCTAAAAGTAGTACCATAGGGCAGGGTCTTTTCAGGAGACAGGTAAAGTGGCATACTGTAGCAGAAAACAGGAGCTCTGGGACACATGCTTGGCAAGAAAAAGTTATATATACAACAATATATATATTTATCATTTCACTTTTATCTGAGCAATGATAGTCAAAGTGCTATAAAGCAGGGGATATGCAGGAAAGTAAAAGCAGTAATATACAAGCAATTTGCTTATGTTTCTTAATCTTCCCTACATTTTATATTTAATTGCACTTATCTATTCTTATATTGACTCACCATCCAACTCTAAATCCCAGATAAACACTAGTAACAGATGTTCAACATCTTGCAGGTCAAATTCCCCATACAGGAAAAAAATCAACAGGGTTTCGGTGTTTTTTCATGCGTAACCCTTTTATACAAGTCCTGAAACAGAGATGGAAAGAAACAGCACCCCAGTAACGCTCTTTCAGAAATCAAAACGAAACATTTCTATCTGAGTTACCCTCAGTGAGTAAATTATGACTTGGGAAGAGAGTTTAGCTAGCAATCAAAATATGATGCAAAGTCTTTTACTGATCATACAATTTCTTCTATTCAGGAATTTGTGTAGTGCTACTTACAAGAACACAACTTCTAGGTTACACACCTACAAATAGGAATTCAGACACCAACCCATAATGTCTCCTAGAACAAACATATTTTCCAATGTCTCCAAAGAATTAATTGGATAAAGTGCAATTTCTTGGGAGAACAAATACTGGTGCATATTTGCAATACATCTGTTACTCCTATTTGAGTCTTAATATAAGTACCTGTCAAAATTTAAATATGGATATTTAGCTTGTAGTAGCAAAATGAGCTCTGGAATAAATAGATTCACAGGTATTTTCAGATAGTTTGATTGTTTTTCCTAATTGCTCTGCATTTGAGCTATTACACTCCCTACAGTCTAAACAGAAGAGAAAGTCCTGAAGCATTGCAAAGGAAAAGAAAAATAATGCATGTTTTATGTACTGGTATTATTCCAGATAAGCCTAACTAGCATTCCCTTAACTTGTAATGATAAAATAATGGTTTAAGCAAATAACGTTTAGTAGAGTCTGTGAATGAAAAAATAGGTATCAAAAAAAATTAAGAAGTATCTTTACAATAGAAAAATTATTTTCACATGCAGTTAATCAAGAGGTGCATCCATTTTTTAAATGCAGATATATTGCTTGTTCATTAATCTCCAGTTCCACTTCTCTGGGTTCCTATATAAGAAATCATTCTCAACATTGTGTTTGTCAGAAAGGCCCACAGAGAGCCGGCTTTTGCGCATAACTCTTCTTATGAGTTGTTTACTAACAAATAGTTGTCTATCACTAATTTAGGAATGGTTTTTTGTTTGTTTTTTTTTCTAAAACCTTAGTTCATGGATATGATTACAGAGAATATATACATTTTTAAATTTCAATTATTATTTTTCATTAGAATTCTTAACCTACACAATATTTATTCCATATATGAACATTTCCTTTCTTATTTCTTACTTTAACTACATTAATTCATACAGGAATGTCATTGTTTAATATACCAGATATCATTTCTCCATAGAGAGATTTTTAAACTAAATACATACATTTTCATTTATTCATTTTGACAACTCAGTGACATTCCAGTGACAAAGGAAGTTAACATCATGAATATTTTTATATGCCCCGCAATATTGTCCGCCA
Organism: Trochalopteron elliotii; assembly: GCA_024734555.1. Classification (NCBI taxonomy): domain Eukaryota; kingdom Metazoa; phylum Chordata; class Aves; order Passeriformes; family Leiothrichidae; genus Trochalopteron; species Trochalopteron elliotii. The sequence goes on along the minus strand of JANPWX010000064.1, from coordinate 1,354,805 downwards.
TCCATAATAGAGCATTGAGCATTGATTTTGAGCACTTGTAGCCTAGGGATACATATTTTTCAAAGAAACTACTTGGTCATGTTAAATAATTTCCATTCTACCTACAGTATCTGATTTGCTTTAGAGGCACTTACAACTCTGTCAGTAAAACTGAGATTGATTAGGACCACAGCATAGGAATACATAAGGCATGAAATCTTGTTCTACACCAAGTCTTAAATCTCTTTATCGTTCAGGTTGGGGTTTTTAACTTAATTTATTTTCATCTAGAACAAATCAAACCAATCCATACAAGATCTCTCTTAACCCTTGTCTCAGTCTGCCCTCCAATTAATTCCTTCTTCAAAAATGTACCCAGCTGACTCTTCAGTTAATTCGAATTTCTTATTGGAGTTCAAATCCTTGGCACTTTCTATATCTCAACAATATGTTTATAGACTGACTTACAGGTCAATGTCCTATTTAACCACATTCAGAGAATGTTTTGGTTTTGACCTAGCCACTAGGTCATAAATTTCTGCATTTATGACCAGCCTGTTGTCTTTCTCTCAGAATTTAAATGACTTTATGACATCCCAATTGGTCAGTATCTAATTCCAATAATGAGAGGCAAAATCTGTCAAACAAGATAATTTGCTTTTAAAAAAAATCAACCAAACCTGTTTCACTTTTCTTGAATCATTTTTTATAGGTAAAGACAAGAAATGGTGACATATAAAAAAATAAGACAAGGACTCTTGAGCTGAAAGAGTAGATACACTTGAAGACAAGGGCCACCTTGTTTAAGCAAGGTATTCATTAATTGGCTTTTTATCCCCCATCATGTTCCAACTGTGCTCTCAATCTCAGATTGATTTGCTGCATGCATCATATGTGTTTCAAATTTGCACCATTTTCTTTTATGATACATCAATACTGCAATGATGAATGTCAATTTAGGTCCATTATGTAGCTAGATAATTATGTTTTCTTACAATCTTACACAAGAATTAAATTTCAAAATGCAATATTCAAAGATATTGTGCAAAGAAAATCCTGAAACAATGGCTATATTTTTATTTTGTTAAGGATTATTAATTATATTATATTATATTATATTATATTATATTATATTATTATATGTAAGGATAATTATTATTTCTACAAAGTTGAATTTCATAACAGAGTTATTGGAAAAATCAAAAGAAATGTTTTGAAGACTATGAAGAAAAGGAGCACATATGAAAAAGGAAATACTCTAGGTGAGTAGCTAAGCAACAGAGTGAAAACTAGAAGTGAGAATAAGATTTTTTAAAAATGAGAGGATTTTTCACCATTGCTAGTGAGAGGAAAAGTTTATGATGATCAAACTGGTCAGTAGTGTGAAAATAAGAATTATGGACTGTGACTAGAAAAAATAAAAAACCAACAGAATGATTAATAAAATAAAACAAAACAAGTAGAAGCTAAATATGAGTGTAAGAATTTCAAAAGCTTTAAGTTACTGAAAAGTGTTGGCTGATGGAATTGCCATATTGTTTTCTTTCCAAATGGGTGATTGAATTATTGGAATTATGTATTCCAGATAAACTTAAGTGAATCACTCTTAACAGTAGCTACCCTCATGACACTTATGGTTGGCACATTTCTACAAACTCTTTTCCTGCCAGTTTTCACTAAATAATTTGTGTCATCTGAAGAAAAATTAAATGTGGTCACTTGAATTAAGAAGGACTTCCAACCCTTCATTGCTTTTTGAAAAAGTACTAATTTTCCTGAGACTCTTCCCAGGCAGTTTTAATTAACTAGGACCAATGCAATCTTAGACACTAAATAACCTTTGGACAATTTGGATATTGCCCTATCCAGTGCACTTTGAAAATCTCATTCTTCAATAGCTATTTCTTCTCATGCTAAATAGGGACACTAGGTATTCATATTGAAGATGCTAATTAATTATTGCAGCACTTGAAACTTTTCATGAATGTAGCTTTTCATTCCTTAGACACCTACAAGATTAAGTATCGTGGGTGTGAGGGTGTGTGGGGGTATGTGTGTCTGTGTGTGTGTGAAAGAGAAAGAAAGAGAGAGAAAGAGAGAGAACCAAACACACAACAGAGATTAGACTCACTGTAACTACATGGTAGGCTAAAAGAATCTGTGTTGGCTGTTAGATGGTTAAATCACTCTATGAATTTATCACAAAATAATTTAGCATAAAAAATTCCATTGCTACCAATCAAGGCCATGTATCTCCTTGTGCAATAAAGTATTTTAAGTATTTTTAGAAAATCTCATCAGAGGTTTTCTGTGTCCTTAAAAATTTCATTCTGTTATTGAGAAGGGTCCGTTTAAAATACAGATTACTAATAGAGAAAAGGTGGAGGAAATAATTTTCTTCTTTTTAGTCAGTTATCAAAAGAGCAAATATATTCAAACTTTCTATCATGACCTTGATTTTTAATAGTGACTACTGATTTTGGAAGAGAGGCATTTCATTTCAGATGACTTAAAACAAAAAGCACCTGATTTTCAAAATTCTTTAAAAAGTAAACCACTAAAGAACAGGCACTTTCACTTTTGGCACCTGGTTATTGAAGACTCAATGTAAGATTTGGAATTATGCCAGTCAGTGACCCAAATAAATTTAACCAACTGTACAGAGAGAACAGAAACCCCTATTTTTGTTGAACCTGCTGGGTACTACTGTGTTTAGCCCCTATTATAAAAAGACTTCACTTGTTTATATAATTGATGTTTTAATTTAGTTGCTACCATTGTAATGTGATTACAATGGTAGTAACTAAACTATAGCAACTAAACGTTGTAGCAACTACGATAATTGCTCCCAATTTAGCATAGGGGATAGAGCAAGTAAACAGCAGTTAAAGATAAAACTTTCAGACTTTACTCAGCTGTATTCTGTTTACAAACAGACTTTTCAGATATTGCTGTTAAAGAGAGCATTAAACATTTATATGGATAGTGGAACATTCAGTTACATTAGAAAGGATATAAGATAAGTAAGAAATTTAAACTTTCATGCCCCAGGGCATAACACTAACTGCCTGGGGCTGAAAAGTAATTTCCCTTTTGGCTGGTTATCCCAAACTCTTCATTATAGGAAGTATAACTTACTGACCTCTGTCAGGAACAGGTTACTGGACAAATGGTCTACTTATCTAAACCCTTAAGATATTTCATGTCAGATTTAGAAACCATCCATTCATAATGAGGGAAGAAAGGAGAATAAAGGAAATGCATTTTTTTAATTACAGGCTCATCAAAAGCAGGTTAGAAAGTTAAGTACTATAGCGTGATCTTAGATCCTGAGGCAATGAAGTCCTACAGAAAACAGGACCATTTATCTGATTAATACTTGTAATCAAATGGATGAAACTGTGAGGATTGCTAAAAAAATTGCTGTTCCATGTTTCATTTATTACTTGAAATGAATGTAAGGAAAAAAATATGGGTATGGTATGTTTAGCTCCCAAAGGATGTAAAATTCAATTTTGACATTTAATAGGAGGATATGAGAAAAGGTTAGATGTTAAATAAAATGCTGAGACATTTGTGAGTGGGATGGAAAAGGAAGATAGTACATAATATGGTGGGTTAATATAGTTCCAACAAGTTAGCACAATTCTTTTTTTTTTTTTATATTAAAGCTTTCTTCACTGTATGTTTGGGGTAACCTGCTATTCACATACAGCTGCTGCATTTTTAAAATATTCTACACCTTTGGGGTGTTAACTACTAAATCCTCCAAAGATGAACCCCTCATCCAATAACACAATTAATGAATTTCAATCAAGAAAATATTTGAATTATGACATAGTTTAAGTATTGGCAATATTTTCTGTGTAACGTTCTGCTTAAAAGTCTCTTGAGGTGCAGTTGCATAAATCAGCTTCTGGTTTATCTTTTATTTCACAAACTAAAATCCAAGCAAATAATCCCACAGCATTCAGGGTCATAAGGTGTACTGCTAGAACTTCCACAATAGGTTACACTATAGTTATTTTAATTAAAAACCACTGGAAAACACTACCTGAAATTAAGTCTGTAGCTGTGGTACCAGATTTAGTAGTCTGAGCATTTAATTCACACAGAGTTACTGAAAAGGAGTACAGATGTAGTGATGAGAACTTCAGCTCTGCTACCTCTGGGATCCCCAGTTTATCCCCTAGGCCACTGCCATGTGGCTGTCTTGCACCCTTTGTCCTCTAGATTTTTTCAATTACTTCAATTTATTTCTGCACAAGAGCATAGCTTCTACAGGATGGTGAGAAAGGGCTGCTGCATGCTATTTACACAAATCCAGTGGTTTGGGGTGAAACTGGGTATTTTTGGAAGGACATATCCTAAGATATTCGCCACTGTTATGGCCACATTACATATTCTATGAGCCTATAATGCCACAGGAAACTTTAGCTCTAAAGACTCATCTTTTTCTCTCACCGTAGAATTGTGGAAGGCAAAGCTGTCTACTCAGAACTTTGGTTTTCACTATCTTTTAAATCCATTAAGATTTGTATTTTATATCACAAAATGTACATTTTTTCATTAATTGTTCAAGGTAATGACTAACAGTAAATGATAGACAATCAATAGGTAGACTGTGATCTAGGAAATTCTGGGATTTTTTTCCATATCTATCCTGTGTATCTTATGACCTTGGATAAGATGCTAAATAGACCATGATAAAAATAGACTCTGTCAGCATTGAAAGGAAGAAAGCGATAATTTTCTTGATCATAATAGTGGTGATAATAAAATATTCCAAAGTGAGAGAATTATTCCACATTATACTAAAATGCCAAAGAATAACTGAAGTTGTGCAAGAGCATGCAGGTTCGTCAGCTGCTAGACACCTGAGCAGCACAACTACAGAAAGATACTTCTGACAGCTGACCTACTAATATGCTGGAAGTGTTCAGAGCTCTGTTGGATTTGCCTGGCAAACAAACCTAAAGGAATGAAAAAGATATGTAAAAATGAAATTCTGCATAGGAAGAGCTGATATCTCTCATCGCTTGACTATACTGTGGTACTTTGACTTCATATGTCTTGTGATTGCAATGTCTGGTGTATTTCATGTGTTAATACTTGAGGATCCAGGCAGTGAAAACTGTTTACTAAAGTACAATCTATTTTCTTGGCTTTACTTTTTTCTTCTTGGATAGTTCTGCACTAAATTATCCATTTTGCAATTGCTTCAAACCTGAACAGCTAGTGCTTTGTGCATGCAATGACAGATTGCCAGTATTCATGTTGCATCATCTAGGTACATTATCCTAAAGGATGAATAGAAGGAAGAAATGAACCTCAGCACATCTCCTATGCTATAACGTTTCCTTGTCATGGGAAATCCTGACAACCTAATTGAAGATCCTTAGATTCATTAGATGATCATTCTTTACTTACACCAGCTTTCCACTTTCTTGGTTGGTGTTTTGGTTTTCTGTATGAGGCTGTGCTGTTGAGATACACAGCTTTGTTCTGTCACTCTTTCAGATGTTGCTGTGCATGTCTGCTAAGAGTACCAGTTCCTGATCTTTTTGCAACATCTCTCCTTGCTCTACAAGTGCAGTCTGGCAGTCTCTCTCTCTTGGGCCATAGGAAGGTGTATATGTGACTCCTGAAACACTAAAAAAAAAATCAAGCTTTAAAATATCCTGTCACCCTTTCATTTCTTAGTGTCCTACTCCTTACTTGTGCTCATTCTTATTTAACTCCCATGAAATCATACCTTATTGCATTACAGATATAAGCCAGAACCAAAACCCAGAAGGCCTGTGAAGAGGCCTTAGAAAGCTAATCATGATGGTCATGATACTTTTGCTACTGATTTCATTACTTCCAGAACAGGCTTCTCATTTGGTGTTTCACATTTGAAGCCTGAATCCCAAATATATCAATTAAATAACACCACCTTTAAATGTGTGCTCATGTGTGCCAATCTTGGTCCTTTCTGCTTTGAAAGGAAAGGTCTGCTCTTCATGCTCTGGATACTGAATTTTCTGTTATACTTATGACTTCATTGAGCTATTTCTATTCACCAACCTACATGATAATGTAAAATGTAATGCACATTAATACGATGACAGCATGAAGCAAAATAGCTTATTTTACAGGAAACTGGTTCTTTAGATGCTTATTACAGGAATGTGGTACATAAGCGTACTGTAACACTGTTAGGCTAAAGAATCTAATCTAAAGAATCATAATTATCAGTCTAAAGAAATTAGATATTGATGCAATTGCCTGCCTAGCATCAAAGGCACCACCAAATTTACCAAGCACAGAAGAGCTAAACAGAAAATGTATAAAATAGCTGATGTGGACCTCAGGTCTACTTCATCCATCCTTCTGTCTACAACAGGCCTGATAAAAAAAATTAAAGGCATGCAATAAAAAATAATCTATTCAAGTGTTTCATAAATTTTTATAATTTAAATGTTTCTTTCTCTATGTCTAATCGAACAGTCCAAATGTTGTCTTACAAGTCTATTAGTTCTGCTGCCACACATGATGAATTTGAAGACCCAATGATTGTCTTGCACTTCACAGCAATCTTTCATGATTTTGAAGACTGTCTCAGACTCTGAAGACTAAATGTAAACCCAAGTACTTCCAACATTCCTCATAGGTGATTATTTTTTGGTTTCTCTCTATATTTCTTGTGTCTTTCTAAATATTCCTATTGTTCTCATTTTTTTTTTTTTTTTGTATCTGGTTTGTAAAATCATACCATACATGAATGTAGAAGGAATAATGTTTGCTGTGTTTACAGCCTGTACTGCTTTTTACAAAGCATGTATTTTCCTTATTCAGCATATTGTTGCCTCATGCTCAGCTACAATCCACGATAATATCTAAATTTTCTTTTAATAATCCAGTATGTATATGAGTAATTATTGCACCAACTCTCTGCTTATCATTATCAAATTCAAATCACTGCACTCTAATACCATTTTCCAAATTTACATCAGTCTTTACAACCATCTTCAGACTTAATGGGCATATTCTCTATTCCATCATTTCATCATGTATATCCTACATACATGTTCATATAAATGCTTAAATATTTATAAATATATGTATGCAAATATAAGTGAATAAATATTCCTTGAGACATGTCACAGTTATATTCACAAGAATACTTGGGACATTTATACTTTCAGAGCCTGTATAAGTCATGTGATAATGAGCCAGTCTTCACACAGACAAAGGAGCCTAAAGAAAATATGCAAGCTGTGGGAGGCCAAACAACACCATGATTTAACTCCTTTGTGTGTATTACATGAGTCATCAAACTGTGAAAGTCTCACCTCACAGCTGTGAAGGAGCACTGAGGCTCCTGGATCCACGCCTGGGTACAGCTAACACCAGGAGTCAGAGGGGAGGCTGGCTGGGTTGCCTGGCAGACTTTCCCAGGGTACAGGTTTTGCTGTGGAGTGCAGGGCAGAGCATTTCAGAACCACACAAGACTTCTGAGGTGTTTAGGGGATCAAAGTCAGGAAAATGGGGATGGTTTGGGGAGGATCAAGGGTGGAAAAATATAGACAGAAGAATACAGTTTTTAACCCAGTGAAGAGAGCACCTGCTCAAGCTGTGGGCTGTCATCTTGCCCATGAGAATGCTGTGTGAGACAGTGTCAAAGCTTTTACTGAAGTCCATGTAAATATCCACAGCTCTTCTGTCATCCACTAGGATGGTCATAAAATGTGATCAGGTTGGTCAAATGGGACCTGCTATTCCTAAACCCATGCTGTCTGAGCTTGACTCCCCTAACATTCCATAATGTTCCCCACAATGAGGGCAGGCTTATAGGCATGTAGTTCCCTGGATTCTCCTTCTGTCTCTGAATAATTCTGAATTTACTGCAATAATACCCAAACAAACCACATTAGTTTAAGTAAGAGTGTTCAGAGACCTGTAGAACACCTTTCTGGAACAAAAAAAAATCCTGACACAGAGACAAGAAAGTATTCAGAGAGTCTACAGAGCTGGACCATTTAAGAAGAAAGATTGTAATAGATAGTTTTCATAGTGATTGAAGCTATCATGTAACTCACAAGGCAGATGTGTGTGTTCAAAGAGCTGTAGACTAATCTTGCTTGAAGTTCTGATAATTGCATCTTTTTAGCTGAAAATGTTAAAAGATCTTTTGTGTGGTAAGTTAATTTTTTTTAAGTACTAGCCTATGTGAAGTAAAATTCAATAAATATGAACATAAGCTGGCTCATATTGATTTGTCATTGAAAATGTGTCATTTTCCAAGTTATTTTCACTTATAGCGTATGCAGAAGCTTTACTGCCTATTCATAGAGTATATTTATATTATTAACTATATACTAGAATATTAATTGCATATTTCTTATCTAATTACATAGTTCCAAAGAAATGTGGCAATCAGTACTTAAGAAGATCTACTCAACTAAAAAAATTAATTAAACACTGCCTTCAGTAAATGTAATATCATTTGTACATTTTGACTGAATATCTAATTCAGAAAGATATACAAGGAATATTTATATCAAACAAATTATTTTTATCCTGAGAAAGAAAATAGAAATAAATAATATGTATTCAGTTTAATAAAAGAAATAAAATGTATTAAAAACTTTTCACCTACAGAAGTACTGATTCTTCATTAGTAGTAATTATAGGACAATCCAAAGTATTTTGGGTGTTTTTTTCTTTTTCCATATGTAATCAATATTAATAAAGTTTCCATGCAGTTACAAAAGAAACAAGCTGAATGTAAAAGATCAAAATAGTTTATTGAAAGTTTAATAGTTTCTTGTCCAGAGAAGCACAAGTACAGACATAAGCCAAGCTTTTTCTGCTTCCAGAAACAAAACGAGCATTCAGTTCTTCTACAACCAATTATTTCAAACTGAATTAATATAGAATGCCCTAATGTTTGAGATTTTTAAAACCCATGAAACAATAGAACAAACAAATAAAAGAAGCATGAAGAATTTCTGGTGGCATTGTAACATTAAGATGTCACATGTATTTGTTGATATGACACTGATGTCAAAGCACTTGGCAAAGCTCTTAACGATCATGGTATAACCACTGCAACTCCTGCTGGCTGAACTTCATGTCAGTGTTTTCCTGTCTGAACCCTCAGGTCATTCTTGCTCTCTGTGGAGCGGTTTGCGCTCCGGAGGCAGCACTGGCTGTAACTTCTGCCAGCGATGTGGAGGCCACAGAATGTGAGTAGCTCGGGCATGCAGAAGTCCAAGAGAAACCTGCAACCAAAATACAAACCAGAGATGTTATTAGATAATGCAAATAAATCCACATATGAAAAATACAAAGCACACGATGATTTGTTAGAGCAGTGGGAGAATAAAAATCAGAAGAGTGAGTACTCTCTCATGCATGTAATGAGGGGAAAAGAAAATGTCTTTAGTTACAAATTATTTTCCTTTTTTTTTTTTAGATGAAACATTTCTTTGGAATTCAAAACAGCTTGCTGAAATGCACTGTCTGTAAGAACACAGAATAGGTTCTAAGAACTAAGAATGTTTTTTTTTTTCATTTTCAAGAATAAAAGCTGCTCAAAAAAAGGTGAGGCATTCTATAATCCTCGTAAAGCTTTTTGATTATTAGTTATTCTGGGTCCAGAGAACAAATTTCAAGTATCTATTTTGAATAAGTTCAACAAAATCTTTGTCTTGGATTTGAGCCATGTTTTCTAACCACACCAGGATACTGGCTTTTCTAAACATGCTGTGTTCATTATTTATCACTCTTCTTCAAAACTCCATTTTGTCTTCAACAGAAAATGAAAATTACTGTGAATTGTAAAGATTTCCCTGAGGATGAAAATATATTTCTCCACAGATCAAAAACTTTTGAAGTGCTAGGACTACTTAAACCTAATTCATATGTTTTGCAAACATGTTTTACCATCTTACTATTTATTATTGTTTACTTCAGTAATTTTACTACATTAATATTTTCAATAAATCAAAATAAAATTCAATTCTGATATTGCCTATAAATGAATCAAAGATAACATAGTATAGAAACCAGAATTGTTTAGAAAATCTTAAGTAAATTATAAACAAGACACTTTTCATATATGGTATAAAAATGGGTATACTAAGAGTAAGAATAGAACAGTCAATTTCAGACTGAGGTAAGACAGTCCATACTTAACACTGAAATTAAGTCTTTTTGTGTGGAGTTAATCTCAGTTAATTTGAAAAGCCTGCAGCATAAACTTCTGCATCTTAAATTATTTGTTTAGACTTGTAGAGAAAATAGCATGTAATAAGCATCCAGCACCAACATAAAAGTTATAAACAGGACAAAATCATGGTTAGAAATACTGGAATGTCTGTGTCTGTGAAAAGTTTGAGTAATTCAGACTCCTAAACAGACAACAGTGTTTTAAGTTCTACAGAATTAGTAATAGCATGGATTAAAAAATGAATAGGCTTCATTTGACTCTTATGTCATTTTTTCTCATAAGAACAAGGAAATATCAGTGATATTATCATAAAGAATTTTTTATGCCAACAAAAAAGAAATGCTTTTCAGTATGTGCAGCATTACATCATACTTGCATACATTATACAGGATACTGAAGTGGCCAAAAAAAAATAGCAAAAAATGATGATGGAAGCAAAGTCCAACACAGGTAAATGAACATTAACAAACAGTATAGTCTCTGTACTCCATATTATGAACGACTGAGGGAAAAAATGGAAACTTGCTTTATTCTTATATTTCAATGATCTGATATTGGTTGTTGTAAGAGCCAGGAATTAAACAGATTTCTGGTTTGAACTTGTACTTTGCTGCTTAAATTCCTATGTAAACTCAGTTCCACTCCATTTCTCATAAAAAAAAAAAAAAAAGTGATTTTAGTAAGCAGGTAATTCAGCATTTTATGCAAATAGACACCAAATAGGCCCCTAGGAATATCTTCAGCTAATTTTCTTGATTTAATTTTATAGGATTAATGTATATTCACCAGTCTCTCTCTACTACATAATCAAATCAGTGAAGCTGAAGTGGTATATATCTAATTCCGTATTCTGTAGCTTGATGAAGCAGGTGCTGAATTACTTGAATATAATTTGGTTATTTAATAACCCATGATATCTAAAAGAATTTGAAGTGGATCACTGAATTTAAATCTAGTATCGTATTTCACTTGCTTGATCCCTTGCAGGGAGCACTTTTTTTCTAGATCCTTTGCAGCTTTTTTTCCCTGCATTTAGGCAAAGAACAGGCTGCTAAGGGACGCTTCTTTTTCAATAGCATTGAGCAACATTTTTTAATGTCTTGACACACTTTTGTGTAGTTTGGTTGATATTTATGAATTTTTTATTATGAAATTCACAACATCCCTTATCCTAATTAACCCATAAAGTGTGTTGCAAATGTAGTATTACCATGTTGGGTTTTTTCCCTGAGCATACAGCATGATAGCACACACATTACAGGCTGGTGCCAAAATATAAAACCACAGCAAATCCCACAGCGGCATATAAAATGTGACAGCATTAGTGCAGAGGAAAAATGTTAGAATACTCTTTTCAAACACAAATAACATCTCATTTTCAAAGCTCTGTGTTTTTCTCAGTACATTGCTTGTTACTGATGTCAGCAGGAGGTCTGCAAAAAGACTGAGAATATAATAAATGAATCAAAACATGTTTTAAGCTGAGGCTGGGAATAATTTTGCCCAGAGGATTACTTCTACTGACCATCATCTACCTTGAAACTAATAAAGAAGTCTCCTTCCTATAAACATGATTTACAACATGACTAGAGTTAAAAAGCAAAACCAGATATTGTTGGGTGATGGAAACCTTTGCTAAATAACAAATTACACTGATGCTATAGGACTTCTTTTATAATAACTTACAGGCTCACTTTAAAAGCACCTTGATGTTTGACTTCTGCAAACAACCATAATAACTTTTTTCCATTGCCTATTATTATTCTGTACTTACCAGAGCAGCCATGAATTTCACTGAGGAAGAACAGGATTGTTCGCAGTGAATAACCTGCCCTTGTTAATGTATTTATCCTCATCAAGGTTAGATATGAATGAACTCAGAAGAGTGAACTAACAGGCTACATTTTCTGTTGCAACAGGGAAATACTGAGATTATTAATTAATCACTTCACTTATATACATTATTTTCTCCCTTTAAGTAAGAAAATACGTTTATCCCCTTGAAACACTGTCTTAACTATAAGAAAAATCAGTACTTTACAGGCATAAGTTCTTTGAGGAACATGTTTCCTTTCCATCACAGAGATGACAGCAATTAAATAATTGGGGGTTATTTCTACATTATGACCTATTTGTTCTTGCTGCCACAACAACAGCCACTATATTGAATTGAATCCATATTATTGTGCCTAAGATGAGCTGTTTAATTTTTTTTTTTAATCTTTGAATATTAAGTTGAACAACTAAGAAGTCATTTCATTAACAGCAATTTTATCTGCAAAGTAAATTTTGAATTAATAAAACTGTTTTGACACTGTTACTGTGCTAAAAGCATATTTCCTCAGTGTCTGCTTGTTAGTATATTAGTTGTATGGAAACTGATTAGTTTCAGCACTGCATTAGGAAAAGATAAGCCTAAGACTGATAGTGTTATCTGTAGTGGTACTTACAAAAATCTTGCCCATTTTGTCCTAATAGGCTTGGATAAAGCACCTTTATTAGTATGAAGTCTTACAGTAATATCACTTCCTCTGGTTCTAAAATACATCATGAAAATGGGAAAAGTAGTATTCAGACTGTACAAGAATCTGTATACATGTAGCATACAGTGGACCACATCAAATTTTTTATGGAAATGACAGGTATTCAGTTTGGATCTCAAGAAAAGGGAAAGTCCAAATAAGGGTGTGATCCTATGTGCTGTTTTTTTCTGGGGTAGAGTTAATTCTCTTCACTGTGGCTGGTATTAGACTGCGTTTTGGACTTGTGCTGAACACAGGATTGATAAAATAGAGATTTTTTTTTTTTTTTTTATTGCTGAGCAGGGTTTACACAGACCCAAGGCCCTTTCTGCTTTTTGTACTTCCACTGCTACTGGCAATGAGACTGAGGATGACTGAGATGTTGGAAGGAGACACAGCCAGGACAGGTCACTCCAACTGACCAAAGGTGTATTCCAGACGATATGACATCATGCTCAGTATGTAAAGTTGGGAAAAGTAGGAAGAAGGGAAGGCTTGGAGTGATGGTGTTTGAGTTTCCAAGTCACCATTACATGTGATGAGGATCTGCTCTCCCTGAGATGGCAGAAGTTAGCCATGAATTAATTCTTTGTTTTGTTTTGCTTGTGTGCATGGCTTTTGCTTCTACCATTAAACCACCTTTATCTCAATCCACAGCTTTTCTGGCTTTTACCCTTCCAAGTTTCTCCCAGATTCTGCTGGTGGCAGAGTGAGCCAGCAGTTGCCCGGTTGCTGGCTGGCATGAAATCACCACACCTTAACAAGGGTATTCTCAGCTTTCCCAGCGAGTGTAAAGTCTACCTAAACAGCTAAATTCAAATGCTGTAGCTCCTAGTCATGAGTTCACTTTGGTATAGGAACATTTCCCACAGATTTTTCCTTGCTTCTTTTTTCTTTTAGCCTTCTTTATTTTGCTGTACCTTAAACAGCCAAGATTTCAAATTCTGTAACACCTCTGAAACAAAGAACAGCACCACTAAAAAAAACCCTGAGAAACAGCACTGCAGAACCAAAAAATCCAAACTTAAAACTTTAGAAAAAGTTAGGCTTCCTAACTTGTCAGTTTTCTATTTGGAAGCAATAACCATAGAATCATAGAACTAAAGACTACTTAGACTGACAAAGACCTCTAAGACCATTAAATCCAACTATTAAGTCACAGTTCACCACTAAACCCTATCACCACGTGTCACATTCACATGCATTTTGAACAATTCCAGACTTAATAAGACAACAAGACAAAACAAAAATGCAAGGATGTTAGTACTGCTGTATCATAGCCCTGCAATTCTGTATAGCCACTGCCAGTAACAAGCTGTAGATCTTGTATTGGCTCTGCAAGGCCTCAAGATTAATTTCTCAGGATTTGTCTAAACTTCTCCCTGGAGTTTTGATTCAGCTTGTTTGGCTGCAACAAATTTTCTAATGATCAGGTGACTATTGACTAATTTGTTACAGTATTGCTTATACTGCTTGCATTTGTTTATATTTGCACGATCTTGTGGTATAATCAGAGCTTTTTCATATACATTAAAAAGTAAATATTCTGTATAGGATTAAATATTTGTGATTTGAAAATAATAAGGAGGTATACAGGACAGTACCCATGGGATAATAAAAACAGACTGAAAAAACCTAGCAATGATCATTAAAAAAAAACTGACTGTCAAAAAGTTTTTAAGGTGAGAAAAGAGAAAACACAGTGTAAAAAAAAAAAGTATAAGGAAAAAAAGTTAGAAAAAGTGCTAAATTAGTGGAAATTGAGAAAGAAGAAATCATTGACATCAAAATTCTCCTAGTGAAGAATTCAGGGTGCCGGTAACTCATGAAAGGTCTTTTTGAGAAGGATGGGTACCACCAACCTTGGGACCCAAAGGGGCAGCATAAGCATTGAGATAAAAAATAGATACTTGAAAGTGGTTGTGTGACATTTTTAAACTGTTTTGATGAGATTTGGGTGTTAATTTGATAATTTGTAGTGCAAAGGGTACTATTATTCTCTGAACTAACTCTATTAACAGTCAGTAAAATACTATAAAATGTTGTGATTTTAATGCAGCTGTGACTCAGTGGCTTCTTATATCATGGAATTTTCCTGGCTTGCTCACAACAAAGTTTTGACTGTAACATTATGTTACTTCTAATTTTCTGAGGCTACATAAATTCTCATTAAGTGCTGTAAAGTAAAGAAAAGCTATCTTTCTTTTCTTCACTTGATATTTCTTTTCACGTTTTTGAAACCAAAATAGTGATTTTGATGAAATGTTTATAAACATATTTCACTATTTCTGCCATTAAAAAAAACTCCAAAATAATCAAAATTAGAAAATTAAATGGACTGCTTCATGATTTCCTCACTATGTATTTTGACTTAGTGGGATTGGGACTGAAATTTTAGTCTCTTCAATAAAAGCATGAAAAATTATGAAGCACTTACATCTTTATAACAGATGATGTAATAATCACATTTCAAAGTGTAAAATTAGAAATCTTGGAATATCTAGAGCAGTCAAATAATAAAGCACAGCAGTAACCTTTAACATTGAGTCAAACACAAAAATCCTCTTGAGGGTGTACTAGAAAAAGTACTTGGGTATGAATATACTTCTGAAGAAGAAAGATGATCTTGTTTCATCATATTTCAGCCTAGCAAATAGTCAACACTCCTGACTTCTGGTCTCATTAAAAAATGTTTAAATTGTGCAAGTCCCCTAAAATACCACTGAAAGAGAACAATAATAGCTACCCAACAAACTAGAAATAGAACTAAACTACAAGTGCCACACTACCTGTGTACTTGAGAAATTTCATCAACAGTGACAAAACTACAGTTTAAAAGGCCAGTCTCTGGTTTTGTAGTCACTTTTGCTTTAGTCTTTTATATTCTAGAAATATTGCACAGGCCTTTTAAATGTCATGGCCAATGATAAGCATGCAAACACAAAAACCTAATATTTTCTCAAACCAAAAGAAGATAAAGTAATAGAAACAATCACGGTGTTTCAAATTATGTTTTCTATTTTCTGATGTAATATATTCTCATATTTTTTTCCTTCACATGCAGGTCAGCCAAGAAGCTTTATACATAACTTTGGCACTATGGAACATCAGCTATATACAAAATTTTCTGTTTCCTGACACAAACTCATTGGGGCTGGTCTAGAGTAATTCTGGAGCAGCAGAGGTCTATTCAGACTATATTTTGCTGGCTGGATGCTTGCCAGTTCCGAGAGAGGCTCTGAAAGGTGCCAATACACATAAGATGAAAAATCCGCTTGTGGGAGTGCATTTTTTAATTTTAAGTTTAATTCATAAGTTAATGTTCTTTTGTAGAATGGTTTGTTCTCTGTACCCCTTTTGTTACCCACTTTTGGTTTATCCCTGTGTTTTCCCCAGTGACAGTTCTGCGATTGGTTCTGTATTCTCCCTAAGTTTCCCCCCCCGGAGACAGTTATCTGTCCATCACTTCATGGACAGCCACCTGTTGCTGTCTATCATTTTTGGGGTCGGTCCCCACTTCTGGAAGATTCTGAGAGAGGCATCGAGTGATTGGACAGAATCCTAATTGTCACCTTCTAATGTCCATTGTATGGTTGTTTTATATGCTGTTTATGATATGAGCCACCCCCCTGTAAACCCTTATTGGTCCCCTCTCTATGTTATACCCTCAGTCATAAGTTCTCACCCAAGAGTCAGCCAGGGTCTTCGGGCACGCTGACACTCGAGGTGAGGGCTCCACGCCGGGGTTCCAATAAACTCGTGTGACCCAGCTGTCCCGGAGTCCCCCCTTTTCATCCTCCAGCCATCGCCACACAGGAGCAGTTGAGCGGAAAAGAACCCACTCAAAAGAAAAGTGTTACCTGTGCCGAGGCTAGCCGGCTTGAAAAACAGACACGGTAACATCCGCTAATATGGCAAAACCCTGAGTGATTTAGATATGACCCCATTCGAGCAGGCATAGAGTTTCAATAAATTTATCCAGATCTAGTAGTTCACTACCCATATTCCATCAGCCAATCAGCTGCAGTTTGATGATACTGATATTTTTAAAGACTGGGAATGGCAAATTTGCACGGATGTTGAAAACTGTGTAATGGGACGAGACTAATGAAAAAGATGAGAAGAAGTTCAAGAATATTTCATCCCTCAAAATCAAAAGAAATCCTTAAGATAGAAACACTTATGCAACTACACAGTGTTTCAGCTATAACCCTAACAAAAATATAAAGCCTGGAACAGCTTTCTGTGTCAATTAGATTGCATGTCTTTAAGAAGAGTTGTGGCACTGGGTTTTGATATTAGATGGTAGCTGTAAAATGGTCTCACAGAGAATTGTCCCAGTAAATTAATCTCTCAAAAAAATCCATACTTTAATAGAAAGTAAACATGATTGCTATTACATTTCATCTTTTGTACATGGTTGAACCTTGAAACAAGTACCATCAAGTGCAGTAGTAGGAAAAGGGCTCAATAAAAACAAAATCCTGTGGATTACAGTAAAATCCCAGAGAAACCACTTCCTCTAGTAGAAATATCTGCAATAATGAACAGTGACAGAAGAAATAAATATCCTTCACCTCCTTCTTTTATGAACCCAAGAATAATGCAAATATTAGAATCAATAATTATTTTGTAATTGAACCAATACCAGAATAGGTGTTCTTTAATTTATATCAGCTCACTGAAGCTGGCACATAACAAGGTGCCAATTAGCTCATGAATACAAAAAGTGATAGATTCCTTTCTAAGACTTAGCAAAGCGCCAGCATATTCATCGCTCTTTCTTCTTTTAACTGAAGAAATCAGACCTAATGGAGCCACACAGATCTAGTGACAAAGAAAAAATGCAGCCCATCAATTTTGTTACTAAGTGTTCCATTACTGTTCCATTAGTTTGATAGCTGAAACAGCAGCTCCAGATACAGATAAAATATCCCATATGTGTTTTCTTTCACAGAGCTAGTACATAATCGGTAAAGGTCTGTATTAGTTATCAAATTCAGAAGTGTTCATTTAGGTATTTAGGAAAATATATTTTTAAAATCTGAAAATATATAAATGGCAATTATTTTATTTTAAGAAAGTCTTAAACAGTGAAAATATACACTTAAAAATGATGCACATATTACATATATGCACAGACAAAATCACAAAAAATCATGTACAAAAGAGAAATGGATTTCAAATGCAATGGCTGATTCCCAGAACTAATAAAATTCCCAGAATAAATAAAATGTTAGCACAGAGTAGCTGTGTGACATTACTATAACAATTGTGACTGCACCTATCCAACATGGTTTTGCAATTTAAGCTATTCATGTAAGAAGAGGCAAGCACTACATTGTAATGATAACTCAGGTTATTGATTGAACTGAAAAAATATGCTAAATATCAAAATAGCTGGATTGCACTCTCATTTTTCTATCATGTCTACACTCTTACATAAACCTAACGGTACCGAAGAGGAAAAGGAAGGAAAAGGTCACTGAAAATAGAATATATTTCACATATGAGATTTTGTTAAAGTTAAATGTGCAGAAAAAGACTAGGTAATATTGAACCACAATTGAAATTCAAAGAAGTAGTGCATATTTAAAGGAATTCAGTATAAAGTAGTGCATCACTTATTCATCTCTTAAAGAAATCAACTGTCAGTGCCATTGCCTAAAATAAATATAGTAACATGCTTAGTACAAGAATTCCATGAACTGAATTCTATTTCAATGCCTTTTCTTGGAATCGCCATGGATATATTATTGAAAAGGCTACTATAGCTAATTAACTTCACTCCTTCACAGACTTTTCTGTGTTTTCTGTTCTCTAAAGACATATTTTTAAAATAGAGGTTAGCATATAACACAGCACTACTATTTTTTTTTCCTCGGTAAGTATAGCAGTCTTAGCAAATATGCTTTCTTTCTGTTTATGATTAACAGAGCTATTATGCTAAATAGGCCTACAAAAGGATTTATAAACTAATCTATTATTTATTTTAGATTTCTAGTAATAAAAATGGTAAAAGAATTTGCTTAGTGCACAGTATGATGGGCTTTGCATGCTGCATATACATAAAAATCACTTAATAGTTAAAGCTTTTAATATTTCACTGGATGATGCACAAACTTTCTGACTAAATAGGATTGTCACTAAGTCATGTAACTCAACAGAAAAACAAAATGTACTAGCAGGTCCCATGAAAGAGGGACACATAGAAAAGCCATAATACAGTTGCAATTCAGTATTTTAACAATTGATAAATCAAGTGGCAGGAAGAAAAGAATTATTAAAAGAGAGTATTAGCTAATTCCAAAATCTATGCATATTAATTATTTAGGAATACATAAAAGACTTCAATATGAATTCCTGTTCAGCAATGTATTGTATCAGTGCCACCAGTCAGAACAATGTCAGGCTTAGTGACATTTTTCAGCTTACAATGCTGATATTGATTATGTACATTGTCTTTCTTCACTGGACAATTAGGACACTAAACAGAACTGCTGTATGTTACAAATTAAGTTGGTTTCCAATTTGGTGCCTTTGCATGTCATTGGTTCTGTTTCTGCCTGGAGCTTTGGCAAACACAGTAAGGCATTCAGGCACAGGAGTGACTGAATGGCCCCAGGAGCTCACACACCACCCAGGAACTCAACTCCTTCTTACTGCACTGCTCCTCTGTAGACACTCATCCCCACAGGCTGGGCCTCAAGTAGAGCACCATGCACTCCACTCTATTTCCCCTCCTCTGCAGTCCTCTGTGCTTCCAGGAGAACCAAATTCTGCATCCTGGCACTGCTCTGGCCACTATGATGCTCTGTGCAAAATGGGCGAGAGCCCTGGTGTACTCCTGCTCTGCTTCCACTGCACACTCACAGATAAATCAGCCCCTAATGATGACCAGCTAGTATTCAAAGCTGAGAAAACAAGCTGAGATGACAGGTGAAATTCTACCAAATTTCTGTGGAAATGCACAACAGTGCCAGGGATCATAGGCATGCAAGCTGGGAGAGATGACATTCCAGACTCATTCAGGAGAACTAAAAAAGAAGGGTAGGAGTCCTACTGCAGAGGGAAGCAGTAGGCTTTAATTTCTAGATACACTCAAATTCTTCTTCAAGACAAGTGATATGAAAACCCCTCACATGCCAGTTGCAGCTAATTTCTATTCTTCACCTATTTTCTAAAAGCTCAGAAAAGTACATAATCTCATGGGTCAAAAATCAGGTGATTTATGAACTTAGAGAAGTACCAAAACTAAATAATGCCATGGAGAACATCTCATTCCACTAATATCTTTTCTGTCTGTAGGAGTAGCTCTAGCCTTAACAGCCCTATTAGTGGGGACAGCATTGCGAGTATCTGGGAAAGTTCATTATTTTAAATTTTCCTTGGCAGACATGTTACAGTAATTACCAAATGCTGAGGGAAGAAAGAAAAAAAAGAAAGGCCAGCAGTAGCCGGAAAAGTTAATTTAAGGGAATCAGTGAAAAATTACCTCTTAATTAAAACAAAATGGTACAAGACCTTATGATATTACAACTGTTACTGGCCAAAGCAAGCCTTTTCTAAAGCTAAATTGTTCAGAGATTTTCAGCAACAATAACTTGTATGTACAGCAAACACATCTGTCAGCCAGCTCAGAGTTTCAGTGGTTTTTATTACATCTTTTAGATTTAGTCTGATACAAATGAATTTGTTGCAATACTCTTCATTAAATAATTTTTGTTTTCTCTCACTTTGAAAAGATGACTGTTCAATAGACTATTCCACTTAACTAAATATTTCAAAATATCCTACTGTGAGGTTTGCCTATATTTTCTTTCAAAATGGCGACAGAAAGAGTTCGACTTACAGAAAACATGCTGTTGGCAATATGAGCTATGAAAAGCAGTGGGGAGTAAATATTCAATGAGCAGTTAGGATATCAAAATGTCATTAAATAGCTGCATGATATGTTATTAAAATTGTAAAAGACTTTTTAATAGAGCTCTTTGTGTGAGGATGACTAGAGCTCATCTAAATTGGTAAATTTCAACAAGATAGTTCTGTATACATAATCTCCCCAAGTTGATTTACTGGGAAAAAAACCCCACAGAAATATATATAAATATTTTTTTCTTCTTAAAGTTATAATAATAGCTATGAATTTAAGAATACTAAATACTTTCTCTCTTTTCTTTATCTGATTTATTCTGCATTTTTTGTTAAAACTGTGGAGAAGAATAAATTTACTAAACCCAGCCTTTACTTCACTTGGAAAAAAACGTCTTGAAAATGTTAATACTTATCTTATTCAATCTTACTATTATTTATCATTCTATGTTTATATAATACTGTGACATTTGTCAAAATAGAAGGCTTCTCTGTATAATTTAAATCATATAGATATACTTTCACTTCATAACAAAATTTGTGATTAAGTAATTGACACTATATACCTATTAATATATTTTCTCCAGCCTACATAACTAATCCTCTTCAACTTTTTCTTTAGTTCACCCCTGATTAGCTTAGGATAATGACATAAGATGTTTTGGAGAGAAAAAAAAGTGTCACAAAAATAAATCAGAACTATAACAAGATACATGTCCTTATCAAGATATAACCTTTATCAAATACTGTTGCAGTTCTTTCTTGGAATTCTGAGTCTACAAGGACTTCACATCTTACATGTGAGATGATGGTTTAGTTCTCCACAGAGAAGTCCCTCAGCGAGGAAAAAATAGTTCTTATGGAGAAGCCAGTTTTATAGAGCAGTGACATGGCAGATGAAGTCCCCAGGCCTGGCTTGCGCACGTATTTCACCCCAGCAGACTCACCCAGAGGAGGGGTAGGGGACCGGCAGTCAGCTCCCTTTAGGTATGGGGACATCAGAAAAACAAAGAATGGGAGAAGCCCATATATGAGTTCCCTGACCATGGTATTCAAGGTTCAGTTAATTGGCCTAAAGAGAGGTACTGCCTTCTGCCATTTGAGATACGCCAGGAAACCTCTACCAGCCACTCTACCTCTTCATTCAGAAGGACAGAGGCTTCTTCAAATTCCTGTGCTATACCTTCACAAGGCACATCATATTAGTGTAAGATTCATTAGGACATAGGAAAAACAGCTTTGTAAACAACTAGAGCTCTCCCATGACTCTCTTCAAGACCTTTGGTATTCTTCACAGCACACAGTCACCAATTACTTTTTTCTGTTTTAAATTTGATCTCTAGCCTTCTTTGATGTGTCCTTGCGAAACAAGACAGGACACTAAACCAAATAGCTTAGTCACAGGCTGCACCATTTCAAAATAAAGAAAAAGGTACCTTCATCTTTAGTCAAATACAGTAAGCAGTTGTGGCTGGAGGCCAGGTGCCCACCAAAGCTGCTCTATCACTCCCTTCTTTAGCTGGACAGAGGAAAGAGGCCTGGACAGAGGGTTGAGAATAAGGACGAAGAGATACCACTCATCAGTCACCATCATGAGCAAAACAGACTTGACTTGAGGAAATTAATTTATTTCCAATCAAATCAGGGAAGGGAATTTAGAAATAGAAACAGAACTTAAAAACACCCTTCCCCTACCCTTTCCTTCTTCCATGGTTCAACTTCACTCACAAATTCTCTCTCTCCTCCCCCCACAGCACTGCAGGACTGGGAATGGGGCCAAAGTCAGTTCATAACACATTGTCTCTGCTGCTCTTTCTTGCTCAAAGGGAAAACTTCTCACACCCTTACCCTGCCCCAGTGTGTGGTCCCTCCCATGGAAGACAATCCTCCATGAACCTTTCCAATGTGAGACAGGTCCACTTCGGAGCTGACTGGCATTGGCTCTGTTGGACATAGGGGAAGCTTCAAGCACACACAGCTTCTCACAGAAGCCACAGGGTCCTGTCACTGCCCCCCAGTCACTGCAAAACCTGCCCACACAAACCCTATAAAGAAGGTTAATCCACAGCTTTATCATCATGATTTATATTTATCTCAAGGAGAAACTAAAACTTGTCCTAAGCTCTACATGATAAGGAAGAAAGTAGTGAAGTCTAATGAATTCAGTTCTCTGCATATGTAATAAAATATTCTCTCATAGTCATAATCAAGGCATAGTTACGCAACGCATGTGCTGAACTTCAAATATTCAAATAATACACTTGAGCACATTATTAAAATCAAGTAAAATAAAATAAAATGAATAAATTTCCAGGGAGCTCGTGATCTAGATTTATTAACTCTTTAAATGACTCAATTTTTCAGATTATTTGTAGCTATTAAGCTATTTTAGCAAGATACAACCACACTGGACTTCCAGGTCATCAGTACAGGAAAAGGATTAGCACATTTAGGATTTGAAAGATATACATGTTAAAACTTAACACCACTAAAGCTAATTTTTTACATGGAGCTCTTTCACTTCCAGTAAGAAAATCAATGTGATGAAAATTCCTTTTAAGTGCTTACCTTTTTAAGAAAATCACAGACAAATATGCTACAAATCCAATGCTTATTTTGCATCTCAGTGTTTTGGGGGACAAAAATCACATTTTTGTCAGCAGCAGACTGTGTAGTCATCACCAGTGCTACAATGCCTGAAGATCCAAGTCTCTCAAATTAGCTGAGGAGACAGCAGCAGTGAAATTGCAGACAGCACAATCTGATACATTTTCATCAGTCTGCTGTGGAAAAAATATATTCCTGTATGTTTACTGAGCAGTTTCTTCTGCTTCAGGATCTTAGCATTCAAAGCAGATTAAAAAAATGCTCCATATTTTAATGAGATCATTATTAATAGTTCATGTTCTCACTTGCTAGAGTACTAAATTTGCATCAGCTATAGGCAAAGGCAATGTGAAGATGGCTATTACAGTTGCTTTGCAACGGATTCTGGCAACCTCCCCACAGCATCTTTGTTCTCCCATGACTGCACAGCTTAAGCAACCCAGTCTGAGCTTGGTAAGGACTCTACATTCTTATTTCCAAAACATTTTGTGTATTTTCTTGTTCAATGAATCTAATGCATGTTTTTCTTGAACAGGCAAACCACCAAATCTACAAAAAGAACCGAAAAAAAGGCTCCCATGTTTGCTTTACTCCAACTTTCTCACAGTGACCTAAGTTTTCATGCTGTCTGGAGCCACACAAAGGCAGAAGTGAATCAGAAGCTGCCTTGACCTCAGAAGTCTGGTGGTATGCACCATTTGCCCATTTGAAGAAAGAATCAGTCTTAAACTGGAGTCAGCCACACTGTGTGCTTGTAGACAGGAGGATGTGATCCTAAGCATGAGCAAAATACATTGGTCAAAACCATGACTCTCTAAATGGAGAAAGTGGGAAGATGAAAATAAGTAGCTAATGATAAGGTAAAGTGTAGTTCATATCAAATGTGGACAAATGCAGAGCCAGATTCTTAAGAGAGATAGAATTTAAAAAAAAAAAAAAAAAAAGAAAAAGAAAAAGGAAAATGTAAATAGCTTCTAGAGCCTTTTAAAAGGAGTTTAGAGATGCTTGAACAACCCACATTGTGAAATTAGAACACTTCCTTCCCAAACATCAGAAATTATATAAAATCAGTGTTAGTTGCAACTGGAAAACATTCTCAGTTAATACTAACACATTAAATAAGAAACCAAGAGCTTCAAACTTATACTAAACAAGATTAACCTTGAGGATCCATGGCAACAGCAGAGTCCAGTGCAGCACCTGCTGAGTTCTGCAGCAAGGCAGCTTTCTCTTCAATCTGAAAATACTACCTTGTATCATTTCTCTTCATAGTCTCTGCAAAAACTCAGCTGAAATTAATTCCCAGATAGTCCAGAGCCCTTTAGTACACATTTATGTAAGGTACTTTTTATGTACAGATTTTATCTGGATAGAATCCTGATACTTTCCTCCCTTGTAAGTCCAGCCACAACTCCTGAGTGACCTCTCCTATGGTGTCATTCTGGCAGGCTTTTTATCTTTCCCATGTGTGTGCCAGCTGGACTCAATTATTTTTCTGCAAGGCTTCCTAGTTGCTGGCTAGTAGCATTCCCTAGACACAAGAAACCAGCATCCTTCACCCATTGCTGTGCAGAGCAGGACCCAGTTCCAGTTCCCAGCCTCTCTGCTGCTTTGTTTCATTATAGAATGCCAAGGGAATCCACCAGAAATCCCCAAATGCTGTTTCATGAGGAGGGCTGGAGAGCAAGGCATAATCACAAGCAGAATGTGGATGACAAGGAATACAGAAACAATTTCTAAGACAAATTAATTTCCAAGTTCAGCCAAAAGATAAATTCTCCAACAAAAAAGCTAAATCCCATGCCATCTGAACAAATACTTAATTTCCTGACCACAGAACATCACCTTAGATTAGGCTTTAATTGAGATAAATGGGACATAGCCTATCTCTCTTGTTTTTTCAAACCTCATCTAGAATCAGGGAAGCCATCTTACCTATCTGATTGCAAATGGTTATGGTCATCTTTTAAATAATAAAGAGTTAGGCTTTTTAAAGAGAACTTCAGATTTTCCTCTAAAGAAAGGTAAAATAAACATGAAATTTGTACAATACATATTTTATATGCTAGAACTGCTATTCAGAAAACATAGCAAAAAATAGAAAATAATAAAAGCAGTTTATTCACACAGATAATATTTTAGCTGGCCTCATTTTTTAGCTTTAGCTATTAAAAAAATGTGTCAATGCTTTTTTGGCTTTCAGATGCTGAGGTTATAAGACATTCAAGACCTGATAAGTAAAACCCATTCCTTACAACTCTATCTGTATTTAAAGTTTTTGCTAGCATGTACTATGGCATTGCTATCAACACTTTTTAATCCCAAATATTAATTTCTGACAATGATAAATCAAGCCCTCAAGCTAATGAAAATGCTAGAGAGGTTGTTCTTCAAAATATACATACACAGAAATTGAGACATTCTTTTTCACATCAACAACTTTCTCAAAGATGGGACAATCAAAAGGTGAGGCAATCAAAGAGTCTCTACTAACCATTCTATAGTACTTTATACACGCTCATTTACATAATGACAAAACACACGTAAAATTCTCCTTTTCTGGAGCACCACAGACATGAAACTACTAAGAAAAAGATGTCAGAATCTTTTTTAATTCAAATTGCATCTTACTTTAACAAAATTTATTGCTCCTACAGAAACAAGGTTGAGCCTATTTGATGATTATAATTTTAGATTTCTTACTTAGAACTATGTCAAAATTAATTCTTATTTACTGAGGTTTTTGAAAAGGGTTTAAAATAGCAAAATTCTGAAACATGCTCATTAGAACTATTTGTAAGTAATTAAAAATGATAGCTTTTAAATATCTTGTGATTGGGTCCTAAAGCCATGTCAGAAATAGTGCTCAAATGACAGCCTGTCACATAAATTTATGCTTGATACATGAGCCCTGTTGATCACTAAATACCAAAAATTTTATTATTCTCTTGCAAAAAATGAAATTAAAATTGTTCTCACAGTTACTTTTTCCTTCCTTTTCTCTCCTACTTTGTGACACTGAGGTCATTGACATTATCTTGCTAAACACTAGAAAATCATTAATTACTTAGTCTGTGTCCTTCAACTTTTCTGCTATCGAATGCCACTGTTACAATGCAAGAGAGACATAAATTGAACAGAAAAGGTAACCAACTGCACATGAAAATGTAATTTTTCTGTTTGACAGAGACACTAACGTGATAAGCTATGGCATTTTTGTGTAAAATCCTTTTTGGATTTGGAGTGTGTCACATTCTATCACTCAGGAGTCAACATTTTGCTTATGACATTGCACCCATAGGGAAAGCTTGGGTGTGAGTTTTTGTTTTGCTTTGCTATTTTAAGAGCATGGCAAGGATTACAGTAAAGATTCTGAAAACATCTCAGCCTTCAAAGTATGGTATAAAAACTGTCTTAAAAAAAGAAATTCTTAAATATGAAGTGGCCTTTATTTTTCATAAATAAAACACTTGAAGTTCAGAGTGTTTGAAAATGCGTTGGCCAACAAAAACATCAAAATCATTTTTGCTAACAGTATTTATTTTTTACTCTACAGAAAGCCAGTCAGATGGCAATAAAATAATTTCAGTCAAATTAAAAATAAGAGTATCTTTATGCAATAAACCAGGATCAGTCATAGAAGTTAAGCCTAGAATTTTTTTTTAAATTTCTTGATTGTGATAATAATGTTTAAGGCTTTTAAAGAGATTATTTCTCAGTTCATTGTTGTTTCCTAAAGAAAACAAAGCTGCACAGGGCTAATCATGTATATGTGTGTATGTGTGTGTGTATTTATTTTCTTTTTAAATAATGATACATGTTGCATATAAAAAGCCACAGTCAGCTGTGAATTTCTTAACGTCTTATTTTCAAGTATAATTTGAACATTGACTGGAGCCTGGAACCTGTCCTCAAACTGATTAGTAACTTAAAAGCTTGTTGCCACAATTTGAGAGAACTATTCCTGTAAACCAGGGTTATTGCTCATGTATAAGGACACCTGAGTCTGACCCTAAGATTTATTTAATTTCCTCTGCAAAATGAGAGATTAAAAAAAAAAGATTTATAGAAGATTGTAAAACATGTATGTCAAACTTCACCTCTTGAATCTTACAGGTTTCAAATATTAATTTATAGAACAGTGTGAGCAACAAGGCTTAAAAGTATTATTATTCTAATATAAGGAGATGACAGTCCAGTACTGCATTACATTTTGCTTTTGATGAGGACTATTATTTTCAACAGTCATAATATGTAACACTGCCACAGCTTGCCTGTGACTTATCTGAAAAACATGAAAGCATGCAAGAAATGCATAGGTTTTTGAATGTCACTATTAGACAGGCAGTGTTTTTCATGGTACTTACTGAAGTGCTTTGTAAACTCTTTCCTATTCATGGGGGGAAAAAAGGAGAAAAATATTTAGAGAAATTCTATGTTTTCTGAGGGACAAAAACCAAACCAAACCCCAAATATTTTGTTCTCTATTACAGAATTGTGAATGCTACTAAAAATTTTTTTCAGTATTAAAAAGTGTCACTGACCTAAGGGACTTGTTTAGAGAACTTCTTTCTCTAACAGAACAAAGCCTTATGCAAACAAGGAGGAACACTTGTTCCCTCCAAAATTCCTAAATCCCCTGTCCATTTATGTAAGACAAGATACAAACAGTGAGCAGCAAATTGCCTCACAGGCATTACACTCAGACAGCTATTAGAATATAGTGCAGACTACTGTAATATTTACAGGACTGACACAGAGCTTATTAGATTCAAGGGATATAATTGCATTTGATTCAGCAGACATTGGATTTAACCTCGTTGGTATATTCCGATGCCTACTGGAGCATATGGACAAATACCCACAAAAGAAATCATATGCAGACCCTTATTTAGAGCTCTTTGAGTGGATGAAGTAATAGATTCAAAAATTTTTAGCACTATCATGCTTGGCTTATACTGTTGTATTTTTTCTAATTCAAGGATACATGTCTTTACATAGGAAAAGTTCCCTAACCATCACCAGAGAATGATCTCAAGTAATTCCTCTGTATTTGGAAAACGTTGCAATCTTGCCTTCTTTAGAGAGATTTCCTACACGAACATCTCTCTGGCCCAAAAGGATGTTATTACATGCAGGAGGAATAATAAATGAAATACCTGAGGTGTTTTGATAGCCCTAAGCTAACTACATGTACTAGAATGAGACATCAGAAAAAGATTGATTCAAGCTGGCAATTAATACTTTGTGCTGAAGTGCTCTGATATCCAAGACACAGAAAGACAAACGTGAGAGATTACTGTTAAGGTATTAACCTTATTTGGAGAAGTCTAAAATGTGTATTAAAGTCAGTAAATTAAAGTAATAAAATTGAGTTTGAGAAAACATTTAGGTCTAAGACCTGAGGTTAAATGAAGACTGATTGAATTGTTTGTTTACTAGATCTTCTCTCAACGTTCTCCTGAAATCCCATGAGATATTCAGCAAATTTGGATTCTCTCATCTAAATCAATAGCCTAAAATTAAAATCATGCTAAGCTCTGTAGGCAACCAGTGGGAAGAGGGGACCTTGATGTTGTGACATAGACCAGTAGTAAGTTGTGTTAGTTTCCCCCAATTATCTCCCTTGACTTTAGAGGGAAGCTAGGCAACTGTGCTATTAATTTGGGTGTCTCTGCTCAGGGCTTATGATTAGATTAAAAGAATCTGGGCTTGCATATTGACTTAAAAATCATGTAATGTACTCCATTAAGATCTATCTGTTCAAAAGATATCCTCAAAATAAATGCAAGACATCATCTGATATTAAATTAGCTTTCTAAATTACTTGGTACTAAATTTAGAGAAGACAACTGCAAAGCTCCTTTCACTGGCCCAGAACCTGCATACACTAACTGATATTGCATTTCCCAGTTTAACAAATAATTTGTGGGGTTTTTTCTCCCTCAGAAAATTGTCAAAAGTTGTTCTTTTTATACTACAATGCTGAAGGAGAGCAGTAATAACTGCAGGTCGATTACTGAGCATAGGTTACAGGGTTTGAAATCTTAGTGACCTTGAGTGGAATAAGGTTCCAAATGAAATTTGTTAAATACCATTGTGTTACGTGACAACTCTGGGAGTCAGGGAATAAAAGAATAGTAGAGCCAAAGTCCCTTGGAACAGTCTGATAAAACGTAGCAAAACCTGTCTAAATAACACATTAGTTATATCTAGTTTTGTTGCTTTAAAATGGTTTGCTCAGGAAGCTGCTAAGCTCAGAGGAAGAAATCACCTCATCTCAGCCATCACAAAGGCATTGTTGTACACTGCCTCTGCTCTAAACATGGCAACACACTGCCAAAAAAAAAAATTAAAAAATAATTAAAAATCAGTGATGCAAAACTAGATTAAAAATACTAATTTCAGAATTAAAGCATAACACATTAAACCCAAAGATTTATTGGCTAGCATTTAATCACACATTTTTTTCTTTTCAAAAACTCTCAATTTAACCTCAGTTCCCAGGTTTTCTTTTTTAGATTCCACTTCCAGTGCAGTAGATATGCCATGTTTACTCTGTGGGCTACATCTGAAATGAGTCAGTCACTCTATACTGCTCACAGTCGAAAGAACTTCATCTAAAAGTACCTTAAGATTGAATCTTTTGTGTGAAGCCTGAGCAATCTGCAGCCAGTGAAGAATGAAAATATATTGAGGACTCACTGCCAGAGATGCAATTGTGAGATGCAGAAATAATTGCTGGAAAATATCAGAAGCTGGTGTGCTAGTGAAAGTTTGAGTTTTGTCTGCTTTTAGAAGATTCTGTGTATCCAGCCTACATGCTTACTTTACTGTCCAGAGTGCATGGATATTAGAAGAAGTATCATATACAAAATTCATCAAGAACTCTTCCAAAAAAAAATAGCTGAGTTTTAACAAAAGACATAGGGCTAATAATGATCTATTTTTATTTCATTTTTACATACAAAATAAAGTCACTGTCTGGTTCCTAGATGACAATTGAGCCTAGTTTTACCCCTGACTAATTAACATGCAATGCTTCTAGTCATTTATGGTTATAAATATTATATAAGTTTCTATTAAGATAATAGGGACTACAGGTTTAATTTTTCACAATTTTTCAAATAAACTTGAGGTTTACACTTTCAGTTTGAAATAGAAAAAAAAGATAAGTTATACTGAAGGATTTGTTTCTGCAGGTGGTTGATGAATATTTTCTCTGAAAAGCAGTATCTCTGAGATAATTTTCTTGCATTTCACTCTTTTCTATGAATTATAGAAGAATCCACACTGGTTGCCTATGTTATTTTGCAAGAGTCACTACTCTTTTTAGAAGCAGACTGAAGTAAGGAAAATTGAATCATCCAAGCAGTCACCTGGCGCCTTCATAACTTGCCCAAGGTAAAAAGGGAAGTCAACTTGAAAATTATTTTGGGAGATAAGACAGATTAAAAAGAATGAGGTCACTATTTCTATGAAAATAATAACAATGATCAAGCAGATTAACAATTGAGACTTTTACTGATAACTGGAACAAATTATGAAGTTCCTAGAAAATTGTAGCCTTTCCAACTAAGGATCAAAGAATGTCATATGTTTACTATTCTTGTACTAAGTCAATGACATAACTTAAAATTCACCCCCCCTTCTCAAAAATGAAATCTAAAAAAACCCCAAACCTATCTAATAAATCACCAACCTTGATATCTACAGAAACTGGAGCATTTGTTAAAAAGTAATAAGAACTAAGACATTAAAGCCTGTAGACAGGCTGGCACTGCTGGCACTGTTCAGAGGATCCAGTGCTGGTCCTCAGAGCTTCTCAGCTGGGAAAGCTGCAACTTTTTGCAAAGATTATACTTAAATCAGACTGCACAGCAAGGCAGCTCTTACTGCTCATGCATCAGGGAGTAGTCTGTTTAACAGTGCTATTCATCTCTTCAAGGAGACACTAATTTTAGGACAATTTGGAAATGCCATTCCATCTGTGAATTAAATTGCACTTCATACCTCACAAACACCAAGAACTAAGTAGAAGTCACCTTCACTTTTTCTGTTTTTATTTAACGTTAACTTTGCTGCAAGAGGCATGTAATCCACAGTTTTCTTCTTGTGCCTGGCCATTTTAATTTTTGATCCTTTTTAATACACTGTAATAATCAGTCTATAAATTCCAATTACTCAGGGTAAAAATGACTGGCATCTCTAGACTCAACAAACTCCAGCTTAACAAACTGTATGACTGTGAACTCTATAATTTTCTATGTAAATCCATATCACCCATTTTCATATTGTCCCAGGTTGTATCTTCATTGGGAACACAGCTTTGCTCTTATAGGAAGGAAAATTTAACAACAAATTATGGGCCACATGAATGCATAAATCATTGCATGAATGTTAAAAATATAAGCGGAAGTAATCTGCTGTAAAGGGAAAAATGTGGTTAAACATCTTTACGTACCAATTCTTCAAGAACAACCCATGAATATTTTGTGTGACTGGATTAAAAAAAACCTTCAGCTTCATGGAAATTCTGAATGCCCCTGGAGACTCTAGTAAAACCATTAATTTCTAGTAAAAAAGGACAAGGCTTTAGTGATATTCCCTAAGATATAAACTAAAGATAGGATTAGGAAAAAGAAACCCCAACAATTGGATTCTCCATTTACCTAATCTGTAGTCACTGTACTATGTACCTTT
The DNA here is from genome assembly GCA_024734555.1 of Trochalopteron elliotii. NCBI lineage: Eukaryota > Metazoa > Chordata > Aves > Passeriformes > Leiothrichidae > Trochalopteron > Trochalopteron elliotii. Next base: position 1,322,903 of record JANPWX010000064.1, on the reverse strand, counting down.
CCAAATCAATTTTAAATTTTATAAATAAGGCACTGTTTCAGTAGATTTGCTACATTCAAATTCAACAGCTTTATGATAAGATGATAAGGATATTCTATGTCTAAAAAGATGCTCCACTAGAAATGTGTACTTACAAATACCTAGAATATTACATCTCTCATGGCTACAGCCAGAGGCAGGAAAAAGTAGCATTTACACTGGGCGAGTCATAAAGTACTATGAAATGCACTATATTAAGAACTATTGCAAACATTAATATTTCATTTTTTTATTTTAAACTATCATGCAAAGTTAAAAGCTCCTTTTTTCCTAAACTGAAAGGGAAAATTCTTTCTCTCCTTAAAGCAAAGTTGTTTTAAATAGCAATGCAATACTGAAATCCTAATTCTGGTGTTGCTAGTTTATATACAACTGGTGGCCATCTGACCACCAGATAATGAAGCCAGTTGCAATATGCCTAGTAAGGACTGATCAAAACCTTCTACAGTTTCCTGAATTATATTTATAGAAACCACTGGAGGAAAAAAGTAATTTGGATAAATTTACAGTATAGTGTATTTGCATGTTATCTACACTAATAACATGTTTCAAAAAAAAAAAAAAACCTTCCCAGAAAGCCATGCAGTGGACTCCCAGCATAAAAAGGTCATGGACCTGGCTAGAGGGAGTTCAAAGAGAGCCACTAAATTGATCACAGGGCTGGAGCACCTGTCCTATGAAAGGAAGGCTGAGAGAGTTGTGGTTGTTCAGACTGGAGAAAAGAAGCCTCTGAGGAGACCTCAGAGCAGTCCCTGAGCACTTAAAGGGGCCAAGAAGAAAGCTGGTGAGGAACTATTTACAAGAATATGTAGTGATAGGATACAGAGTAATGACTTTAAACTTTAAATTTAAAGACTTAAATTAGATATCTTTAATAAACTCTTTTGTATGAGGGTGCTGAGACAAAAGAGGTTGCCTAGAGACATTGTGGAAGCCCCATCCCTGGAGGTGTTCAAGGCCAGGCTGGATGGCAGCAACCTGTTCAAGTGGAAGGTGTCTCTGCCCATGGCAGGGGGTTGGAAGTGGATGATCTTTAAGGATTCTTCTAACCCAGGCCATTCTATGATTCTACGATTCTGTGATAAATCAATACCAGATAATACATGTAAGCAAGACAATGAGGAATTTATATTGCTCCCATTTAGTGACCTCTAATATATTTGTTAAAGTGTCTATGCTGTAACAAAATAGAAATAACATATTTTTCTCTGCATGAACCAGTGAAAATAACAAACTAGATCAAACCAAAACAAGAGCATGAATGAAGGAGAATACAGTAACACATGAAAGAAGATAATTTCTCAAGTAACAGTATGCAGTCTTGTACACTTGACAAACCAAATTATTTTGAACAATGAGTAATTTATGGCTGTGAACAGGCAACCACATTCCTTCCTTCATTGATTTGTTTTATTCCCCATAGCATACAGCAAATAAATAATATTACTTCTAAGGAGACATTTTCTGTTGGTATCATTTGCGCCTCCAGGAAAAGGATCTTAATATCTTTGAGCTTATGAACAAACCCACTTACTGTCAGACATTCCTCCCTTTTCTCATTCTTCATAATAAATTCCACAAATTTTTGTGTTGTCACACGTGTTTTAAAGAAAAGCAATATTAACAGGTCTAGTGTGACACAGATTTAGGTTTATAAAATTCTTTAAAGCTAGGCCATCTGTACAGCAAGTCAATAATTCTTTCTCCTAGTTGGGGAGATACTTTCTTGTCCTGTACAATTTGAAAATAAGTCCTGTATATCCTAGAAAGCAGATTCAATTCAAAATACTAAAAAAATCTTGGAAGCTATTTAAAATGTAAATAGTCGGCAAGTTGTATGTGATTAAAATTATACAAGGTTAATCATCAAAATCCAAATTAAGAGCCTTTTCCAATGACAATGACACACTGCATATTAATTAACAAGGTTGAATACTTGGTATTTTATATTAGCAACATCACAACAAAGCATAAGCTGTGTAATCTGGAACAACAGTCTAATTCCAATAAAGCATCCAGCAATATAGTTTCATAATTTGACAAAAAATACATGCAAGAAAGAACATGGGTGCTGTAGCTAAATCTAGGCACTAACTACTTAGTCTTAACAGCGGTGACAGACGTTAAGACCCTGCTGAGCCACTTTCTACAGAATTCATTTATCTTTCTGGTTTTGCAACGACCACAGATTCAGGCTAAAGAGATCACCCTAAAGTTAGCTTTTGGGAATACAAACCAATGCCATTTTTAGCCAATTTTCCAAGCAGGTGACCACATACAGAGGTTCAGGTGTTCCTATACACTGCTATGCAAACGTAGAAAAGACGAAAATATATATTGTTGATAATATATAGATAAGACCATAAACTACCTAAAATATTCCTAAACAGTTACTGTGATCATAAGGAACTAGATAATCAGTAGTAAGTAAATCAGGCCTGTTTGTAGTTAAAAGTGTAGATTAGAATTCATAAACCTAGAAACAATCTTGGGATGCAGCAATTTTAGCTGCTGCCTCTTCCTACACTACTCACAACTGCTGCAATTCATTGATGATTTTACCATCTGTCTCAAAAGCTAAAATACTTGGTTTAAATATATCCAAGCCACACAGGCAACTCCATTATTACATGTAAAGGCATATCTAGATCTGTAAACACAAGTTAAAGCTTCCCATCACTTTTGCACTTCTACCTGTGTTAACAATTGTGAGACTAGAATGGACTTGTCATCAGAATGGCCTAATGCAGGCTTTGTCATGGCAGTGCAAATTAATACAAAATACTTTGTGGATTGTATTAAGGTTGGATCAAATCAACTGCCTTACTTGTTGGTACACATCATTGAGACTTTTCAAAGACAAGCTGGGAATGTCTACTAAATTAAATGAACCCTTGTCTTTACATTCTTATTCCTATATAGGAATATATGTCTTGTCTTTTAGACAAGACTTGAGTAATGTAATCTCTCTATTATCTAAAACATGATAGTCATGCTTTAAGTCAGGTGAATATAATCAGAAAAAAAAAAATCAAGGGAACATGCTAAGCTGCAAAGACCCCTAAGTGTTTTTTTTTCTCTTACAACTCTTTTTGTACAAATTTTCAGTGCAACACTGGGCATTGAAGCTTACATAAATTTTATGCATTCTAGTACCTTGTGATGGGCAATAGTGATATTGTGTGCAAAAAAAAAGAGGAATAATGCATTGTGGAAAATATCTATACCTTTTTCAAATGATCTTGTTCTGGCACCACAGAAATGTAATCTAAATTCCCACATGAAAGTGACAAAAAATACATTAAACTCAGTTTTATAATAAATTGCTTCTGAAATAAGATTATCTGCCATATTTCAGCTCAGAAACATTTCATAGCATCCAAATTCCACCTTTTGACTAACAGACATTCTGAGTAAGTCTGGCATGCTTTTAATTGCAGAAGCACATGTACACCTCTAAAATAAAAGTGTTTATATTCAAACTTTTCAGGGACCACTTCATTTAGGCCTCTGAGGGTGATATCAAATTTGAAATGACAGTTATGATTTTCGGGTATATTTCCCTCTATGACACGTACACTCTTCACACTTTAAAAAAATGAAGACACATTTACAGCTGCTGCCTACTGATCTGTGTGCACCAAGAAGAACATCAACATATTCAGCTTATCACAACCGTTTGCAGGAGCATGTTTGTCAAGCAAAACTATCTCAGACCATGAGGGAACTGATGGCTCAGTTGGATTACTTCACTAACTCTTCCATAAAAGCATAGAAGGGTTATTTTAACTGGGGCTATGCAAACAAAACCAAGAAATTCTCACAGACTGTTAAGCAACTCAGAAACCTCATCACTTTGAAATCTAAAATTGTTTCAGCCTTGAGGTTCAGCATGTAAATAAAATCTAGACTTACTCTGAATACAACAGCAGGAAGAAAATTATAAGCTTTAATACTGGCCTCTTTCCAAAGTACAGGCCATATATCAAACAAAAAATGGGCATTTTGGTGCAGAATATATAAAAAATACTGATAATTCCAACATTTTTATAAAGCTATTCCTCAGTTAGTCATAGCAAACTTCATAATGTGGTACCATTAGACTCACTACAGAGGTGTGAAATAGGCAAAACAGGACTCTCCTAAGCTTTAAGCAAATACAAGTAATGATCAGAAAACACTGATTGTCATACAGAGACCATGTCTGTTAATTTGTCATCCTAGCTTGGCTTCAGACAAAGTTGTCTCTTCATATATGACTTTCAGCTTGAGGGCAGCTGCAGAACAAATTTGTTATAACAGTGATATCTCTCTGTTGGTTAACCTTTTAGACCTTTGATGCCCGAACCTAAAATTCTGTGTGCTAAGGGCTATACTTGCCTAAGGAAAAGGTAGGTTTTCCTAAATTGCTTTGAAATGTCACATAAGCATGGAAAAAAAGATAGACTGATAATTTAACTTTTTACTATTTATTATTTAAAGAACGTATGACATTCCCATGGTCTGTCTTCACAAGGGCAGGAAAAAATGGCATATCTATGATTTTTATATATATATATTTGGCTTGTCTAGTCATTCCTGACTAAGTTCTCTAAAAGACCAACTCCTTTCCTCAAATTCCATAGTCAAGCAAGATTAGGAGACCTCGAGGAAAGTAGATAAGTCATCCAGAAAATTAAAAGTAGATTATTGGAAGTAGAGAATCTAATACTCTTAGCAATTATATTATTACAAAACTCATCTCTGTATACTTGATGTTACTAAAAATATTACTAACACATTACAATGCTTTATAAATGTATTTGCATACAATGTATTATATTTGTATTTTTAGATATAAATATGTACAAGTATAATCAGATCTTTCTCATAAAGAAAACCACTTCAAGAAAGCTTCTTAGAATTAAAAGAATGAAAGAGTCAATCCTTTTTCCAGTGGTATCTATGGAAAACCTGAGCAATTTCAGTAAGGCCAGGGTTTTGTTAAGGTTCAAAGGAGGCAATCATTTTGACTGGACTGTGACACTGTAAAGAGTCTTGTTAACTTCTGTGGCATCAGCCAGTTTTAGAAGGGGTAAAACAATTGACACTACCCATTTAAGGAACATGAAATGTGAGGACAAGGACCCATAAGAGTTCACCTTTTTCCATGATTGCCAAGTTATTCTGATCAAAAAGTATCTCAGCAAAAGCTTCTGTGCTTTGTTAAGTATTTGCAGCCTCTCAGCTGTGGCTCTGACTGGCCTTTACTTAGCACAAATTACTCTAACTGTTGTACTGCCATATAGAAAAGATTGGCTCCGAATTAGTCTCTTCTGATATGAGATACCAGAAAAACTGGTTGCTCAGTGCCGTCTTGCTGACCTCCCACTCACTTGAATATTAAAATTCCAGAACTGCCATGAACACCTGGAGGCTTCTTACATACATAAGGAAAGCATTTGTCTACCCTACTGCATATATATATAACTTCAAGTAGAATTAAAGGATTGCATAGTGAATGTTATTAGGAAATAATCTCAATAATATTTCAAAGGACCAGATTCCCTTCTCAGGATAGGCAGCAAAAAAAGATAGCCTACAAAAAATGCTAAGCCTAGGAGACCCTGTACACCATGTTTATTAGAAACCTTCATATATGGGGAAAAACTTTAACACTGGATGTCATAAAGATATCCAGAAAGAGATGAAAAGGGCCAAGTTGACATGTTTTGGATGCATTGAGAATACCAGCCTGGGAACATGCCTTCATACATTTGGAGGAGATTCAAGCTGTATCAAGCATTTCTCAAGGCATTTCCTCCCCAATGGGCTACTCACTGCACTGTGATATGTGCATATCACTGTAGAAAGACACAAAATCATGAAAAAGAGAAAGACAAAAAATTATGAAAGACACAACCTCATGAACCTCTGAAGAAGAGATAGTAAACCAAAGACTAGCTACACAAAGCAGAAATAGCACAGAAAGCAGTGAGCAGCAGCCAGCATCATGCAGTACATGTGAGTGGAAACTCTGAGTTAGCAGGTTATATCCAGGCACACAGATGGAAACATCCACATGCCCCTCCACAGAAATTTTTGGGAGTCTGACCCTGCAGAACATACCTACCAGGTCATAATCTTAGTCTGTCTTCTGGATTCCAAGAAGACAAGGTGGATGGAGACACTTCCTAAAGTATAATACTCTCAGAATCACATACATGGCACACTACAGGAAACTAGGGAATTTTTTGTGTGAGATTGGAAGACACCTTGAAAGCTTAGGACTTTGAGGGTTAGGTAGGAACTAGTCAGTGAGATTTATATTAAAATTTCAGGTTTAGATGTCTGAAGGTCATTGAATTTCCACCTTAGAGATCTTTCCTAGGATCACAATGAGTAAATACATTTTATGCTTGTTATGAATCTGATAAACACACAGTAATTTAATTTTCCCAATAAAATTATCAGCAGGGGGAAAAATTTTATTATCTAAAACCAGGGAACTAAAGTGTGATTTGTGCAGATCCCCACCGATTTCAGTAGGGTTTCCCATAGTGGTAGTTATTCTTCCACTTAGAGTAAATTACAGGCCAAGATCTAACAGTCTAAACAGATTTGCTAATTACTCACAAATTGCAAACATGAGCAAAAACAAAAAAAAAGTGGAAGGAAACAAGCTTTTTTTTTTTCCGATTAATCTTAAATACAGACTAAGACTAGTCTTTTAAGGGAGAGATTTCATTTCCAGACTATAGAGAGCTATTAATGAAGTTTGCATAATGATTTTTGACAGCTCTCCTCCAATACACACCATATTATAATGTGGACAATAAATGCTTTTATTAACAAGCAGATGAGTTTGCCATGCCTATGCCAAATAAGGATTCTCTCATAATTAGAAATTGCACATTCCCTAAAAGAAAAACTCTTACTGAGTACACAGCTGCAAGGAAACCCTGCTGCAGCTGCACCCTGTTTCCCTCAGAAGAGGTCCCCATGGTGTGGAAATTACTTCCAGCAGTGCTATAGGCATAAATAAAGTTTACATTTAAAATATGTTTCTACCTTTAGTTTTGAAACACACAGAGAGTGCAGTTACAAACAGATTTCACCCATCCCTTCCTCTTTGACCCCAAGTTTAGTAGCAGTAGGCGTGACTGAAACTCAAAGGTGGAATTGATGGAGAAAAACCAAACTATAAACCAGAGAAAACATGTTTGATTTCAAGTGGATACAAAGTACTCTCAAGGATAAGGATAAGTTTCATAAAAAATATCTCAGCATAAAGCAATGAACTTATAAATAATTGAAAGATCTCAGGTAAAAGCAGCCCTTCCTCCTACAGGGTTTTCCTGAACCTTCTATTGCTCATAACAAGAGCTACAAGAGCCTCCCCTCCCCTCCCCTCCCCTC
>JANPWX010000064.1:1270979-1315125 GCA_024734555.1 Trochalopteron elliotii | reverse complement strand
ACAGCTAACTTTTCTATTCACAATCCTGTCAACTTGAGTTTTATATCAAGGAAACATGCTGTGAATATGATAAAGAAGGTCATCTGAGAGCTTTTCAGACATTTATTTTAAGGCTGTCAGAATCTAAGGTAGTCTGTAAAGAAAAAGATAAAGATAGACAATCTCGTAGCTTAAAACCAGTAGTCTATTTACCTAAATATTTAGCTTCCAAGTGCCTTTTTTCAGTGTGTTCAGCACTGATTTATAATCACTGTTAGTTTGATATTCTATATAACTTTCTCCAGAACATGTCACTCTGAGGAGCAGAGTAATCCCATTAGTATCAGTAGACAGGGACAGGCAAACAAAAAATTCTAAACTGAAATACACCAAATAAGATTTCAAACATTTCCAGCTTTTTACATCCAAACCTATTTTCCTGCAACAAGTAATTCTGGCCCAAACATCAAGGTTATCATCTGCTTTCTGAAACTACCATAGCAACAACCACTTCTAGTTTCTCACACCAGTCTTCAGAAAAGCTACTTTAAAGTTCAATTAGATAAAGGAAATAATTTTTTCTGAAAATGCTGAGACAACCTTCAATGTGTTTTGCAGGCACAGATAGTGAATAGAAATATCTGTGTGAAATATTTCTATAATATTTAAAGTAGAAGTGTAGTTCTAAACACTAATAATTTCTATTCTTTAGTGAATATCACAATGACTGCCTATGATCAAATTGTACCCATAAAGGTAGTTTATGAATGCTATTTTTATTGAGTAGGTTAAGATATCTAATTAAAAAATATAATTTTATTCAAATAGACTCTACAGACCTTTTTTTCTAAAATTCTTTATAGTAACAAAGAAAATCAATCAGTTAACTTACAGCATGCTACATTTTTGCAGACTCCAGTGGTTACACTTCCATTTTCAGTACAGACAGTATGTATTTACCAATAAGAATGAAAATTTTAAATGAAAATGAATTTAAAATTAAAATTTTAAAAATTACAAAAGACGTAAACCTCTAATTTTTCAGTAGTATTAGAAAACAAACTACCATTAAGGAAGGAAAATTGATTTCCAGATAGAACACAATGAAATGGATGGCAGTTGTAGGATTTTACTCCATCCATCCAAACAAAAGGCTGAAAAGCTGTCCATAATCTAATTAATGGAGTTTAAACATGACTGAGAATTCTGGCCTCCTGTTTGTGTCTATTGGTATTCTTGTCAGCATGTTAGTTAGATACACACAGTTTTGTTGTGATATGCTGACAGATTTGGACTGTACATATTGCTACCAAAGGATGTGGGCTCAGTTTGCACAACATATGCCTCCACAAACTAGGTTCCCTCTAAGGAGTAAATGAAGGGCATCCAGTATATACTGTTGCCATTATTTGAGTCCTAAGACTCATAACAGTTACTCAAACATTCTTACTGCAAACACTTAAAATAAAGATGGAGAATTCCTGGTAAAAGAGTTTCTTTTTTTTTTTTCAGGACATATGAAGGATTCAAGCAATAAGTATTTTATCAACAACAGATTCAATATTAAAGACTCTTTACATACACACATAATCATTCTAGCAATCTTATGTCTTTCTTTTGGTTTTCACAAAAACGTGTTCTTCTCTCACTGAGAATTCTGCACTGTCTGACCTCCTGCAATATGGGCATAGATCATTTCCTGACTTTGCATTCTTTAAGAGGGCTCACAACATCTGACCTACAGTCCTGAGAAGTCTAGAACATACCAACATTAGATGAAAGGTGAAAAGAATTCTAAGACAATACTGGAAATATTCAAAAGCATTAAATCTTAATTTATGTGGACAGTTCAACTCAGACGTTTCAAGGTTTTTTGTTTATCTTGACTGCCTTTTATAGTGAGAAACAGCCAAAGCAAGGAATATTTTATGACAATTAGGAAGATTTTTGGGACCATTTTAATCAACTCTCTTATCCTACTTGATTGTATACAATGGAGTAACCATCCTGAGGGTATGGCAATATCTCCATGGTAACAGATTATAAAACATAAGCACAGGATTGTGATCACTATTTAGAAAAGAAGGTGAGTGAACATGAGGAAATTATACTCTCAAATACTTCCATTTCCTTAGGATTTCAGCAATGACATTTAAGGACTTGAATGACCCATGTTGCAATCTCAGAGTTTCACTTAATAATATATTAATTAGTGAGTTTATATATTTACACTAGAAAAAAAAGATAGATAGATAGATAGATAGATAGATAGATAGATAGATAGACAGATAGATAGATAGATAGATATTTTTATCATATTAATTTTTTAAGGTAACCTTACTTATATCTCACCATGAGTAAATTCTTGCAAATAACTCAATATTCTCATTGAAGTAAATTTTTCTGTGGGACTATTTATACTCTTAAGGGGCAGCACTTATTTTACAGGTTCCATGCCTTTAAAGTGTTCTGCATATTGTATTTTTGATCTAAAGTATAGTTATACAAAAGAAAGTAGCAGAGGTACCTCAATCCACTTAGCTTTGTGAGAATGCATGAGCAAGGGAGAGGATTTCATCAGACATTTCCTTAGCTACGGTATGGACGGTTAATAGGAAGACACCAAGCACAATATGATTTCAGCAGACTTTTAGAAAAATTTCCTTTATGGATAAGTAACACACTTACATTTGGAGCATATTTAAGTAGGACAAGAGAAAGGTGTCAAAGCTTTCTCTTCAATTTGTTGCATCTCGTCTTCTCCTGTGTGGAAAGAACCTATCATCTTTTCCTAACTATAAATCTACTGGCTCTAGCAATGATACCTCGTGCCTTTGCTTTTGTAGAACACAGATTACAAGAATTACAAAAATAATTATTCAAATGTGTTTGCTGCAAGATGAATTCGCAGCAAGATCCTAAGCATTTTGCCAGTTTTGTTCACTTTTAGGAAAAAAAAATTAAAATATCATTATTACATTATTATATTTTATACAGGTTGAGTGTCAAGTTGAGCCTAAATGCCTAACCATTCACACCATTCCAGGATGTGTCCAAGTCAAAGATGATTTACCTTCAGGAGTGAATATTTCTCTACACTGGTGGCAGAAGGAGCCAACACAACCAGCTAATTTTACAAAGCTTCAAGTTACATGTCATAAATTCCAACCCCAGTTGTAGTTCAGTATTTTATTTATTTACAAATAAAAGGGACGATGCATTTCTCTCTGGGCACTTTGTCACTGAATGGTTTTGTGTGTAAATACCTGCTATTTTTTTCCTGCTCTATCTATTTCTACACAGGCCCAGAAGTATATAATCATTGACCAAAGTGCAGACAGCCCACCTACATGACATTTTTCTTGCTGTAGCCTGCTTGGAATAGAAGCAGATTGAAAGATGTACAGTTGCAAGCAGTAGTTTATTTGCATTACTCTTGAAAGTCCTTCAGCTAAATTTCCACACAGCATGCTCATTATGTCCATGCAAGTGTGTCTGTGGAGCTTTTAAGCTTATTGAGACAAATTGTGAAAGTAACAAACACCGAGAGCTTCCTGTACTGTATATAACTAGATTTCTCTCTTAGGTTATTCTGGGCTCCCTCAGTGAGTGATCCTTTTAGCCATTTTCATATCATCATAAACATGCATCAAAGGTTGAGGGGCAGCAATACCTTGATTTAAAATCTCTAATTAACAGAAAAGGGAATGTGTTAATTACTTTTCTTCTAAAATTATAGGTATATTGTCAGTGGTAATCTTAGTGGAATTGTGTTGGGCTCAAAAAAACAGTTAAAACATTACAGTGGACTGTGCACAGCTCACAATTTCCATATACTGAAATAATTTTTCTTCTCTCTAAAAAGCATTTCTGAGCTAGGCAATAACCTGTCTGAAAGCAAAAGGTCCTTGGGCAAAATTCTATAGACTTCATTATTCCACACATCAGACTAAATCATCCAAGGATGCCTTCTAGCCTCCATGAAACTTACAGAAATTACATGACATTAATGAGTGAAAGTGTATATATTAAATACTCTTTAACAGAGCCAAATATTTTAAAGATCATTATGTCAATTTCCTATGAACTTCTAGAGTAAGCACTTATCAAAATTTTAACTTAATGAGGTACAGAAAAATTCCTTACTAAGAGACAATATTGATTTTATGACTGCAAGTGATAAGAATCCAGTACTCTCAGGCAAACTGTCCTGGAGGTTACTACCCTTCATCATTATTAATTTTATTTACTTTTTATTTTAATTCTCCCAAATTATGATTCCAATCAATTTATCCCATTAAGCCATGTTTCTTAAACCCTTCTTCCTTTTGTCAAAAATCTGTAAATATAAATCTATTGTAAATGAGCACCTACCACATTCACACTGTTCAATGAGATCACATCCTAATATTTTGTTATTGGACAGCAATTTCTCAAACTCTCCCCACAAAGAAAACACAAGTCATACCTGGTGTTTTTATGAAAAATTACAAGCTAACATATCCTTCTTAAAAACCAAGTCACAAATTCAAGTCACCACTCACCAGCTAGTTCTCTGGTAATTCTGACTGAAATAGCTCATTCCTTTATATAGATGTTTTTCTTTTACTTCGCTTTTATACACTATGAACCTGCATACAGGCCTATATGCATGTGTGTGTCTTACACACATGTATATTTGCCTATATTCTGCTTGCAGGGTCTCCTTGCATCCATTTAAGGATGTGCAAATAAATAAATCCAGAAAATGATCATACAACTACTTTCCAGAAGTATTGAAACTGAACTGTAATACGTATTTAAAGTTCTACATTTGCAAATGGTCTGTGGGATCACACTAGAGTTAATTCCAATATCACTGTTGAGATCCACTTCTGTTGGTAGACACAAATTTCTAAAGGCACTAATTGACACTGTACATAAATCTCTAAAAATCCTACTCAAAATTTTGTTTCATTTCCAGAATTGTATACAGGTGCAGTAGGAGACTTACTATGTTCAGTAGTCATGTTATGTTGCCTAGCTCTTAGTTCTCTTAAAAAGGAAAATAACCTTTGAAATCATATATGAATACCCTATGGATCTATTTTATTTTTGAAAGATTCATTAAATGTTTTTTGTTAATATTCACATTGGCCAATTAGCCCATATTGCAACTTATTCCAGTCTTTTCATCCTTTGACCATGCAATCACCAGGATTGCATTTTCACTGATGGAGCGACAGGAAGACAGAGCAGAAAGACTTCAGCAGCTCAGCATGCTTCTTGTACTATGTAAGATTTTGAAGCTGTAACACAAAGTTCTTTCAGGCTTTGTACAGCTGAGTACATAAAAGAGTATTTTTCCTGGAGACTGTTGGTTATTTTGAATACTTCAAAGGCATTGACTTTTATATTTTATTATTTAAAACAAAAATCTTTCCCACTTGTTTGACACGTTATGTCAATCATCACCAAAAGCCTAAAATTTGGGAATGAGCAGTACAAATGTGGAAAGGTCACCACACCTCTGATCAATGAGAAGCCAAAACTGTTGTTTCTCTACTAGGTTTTTGAGTCTGAAGTGACAGCAGTTTCAATGAAGGCTTACTTGTAAAGGAAGCTTTATTTTAGCTTTTGTCTTATTTTTCATTCACTTTATCCCCACCTTTACATTATATCAAAGCTGCCCACACTGAAGGAAACTTACCGTCTCACTTGAAATTCAAACACTCATCTGGACTGAACAAGGCACTATGAAAAGAACCTGACATTGCTTGCTTACATTTTTTTTACCTTGTTTTTAAGTAAAAAGCTTAATAGAATTAAAGTTTTCAAAGCTGAGTGATAAAATTTTTTAAGTAAAAACCTTTATGCAGAGGATCACATCACTATGAAGCTCATTGTACTGTCACCATCTGCAACCATATAAGAAATAGATGATGCATCCACTTTGGAAAAAAAAAAAAAAAGAGTCCAACAAAGAGTCCAACAATGAAGAAAAAAGAAGAGTTGGCACTGCTATGGTATTTTTCCAGCATGTCTGAGCACAGCAGTTAGCATGAGTTGTGTCTGGTTAGCATAGCTGTCAGCATAACCATGTGAGCTAAAGCCAGCTTTTCATGCCAAAAAAAGTAACAGGGTTTAGGAAATGTTTTGTATAAATAGAAACAGACAAAATGTGATCAATCACCTGTCCCAAATAACAGCCTGCATCTTAAACAGGTTTTGTGTGCTCAAGTAAGCAGAAAGACAAACTATGCCAACAATTTGCTGACCATCAAGGAGTACAAAAGCATGAATGAAATGTTCAGACTGTGAGCACCACCAGAAATGCCAGCAAATAAGAAAAATAATCACATTTTTAACACACTAACCATCAACAAGTTGTTCTCTACCCAATCCTACAACTGAGGACACTTAGTTGGGGAATGTTGCAGTTTGTCTAGAGTTTCTATAAAAGCTTCTGGGAGGGAAACTTCATGACCCTGCAGAAGCATCCAAAATCACCAGGGAACAGGTAAGTGCCCACGAGACCCCATAACCATGCCTCAAGAACTGTGCAGAGCCTGACTGAAATTATTCACCCACCCAGCTTCTCGCAGGACTACAGAATCTTTCCTGACAAGATGGCAGGTCAAAATATTTTCCTTCCAAACCTGAAAAACTTCTGTTTATTTTTCAGAATTCTAGTTATTATTAACAGGTGCATCTTGCCTAGACATTCAAAGATATGTGTACCCCTCTACCACACAAATGTAAAGATACTGTTGTCATACACATGCGCATATTTATACACACAATGACGAAAAACAGTGTTTTCTGATTTGCCAAATGCTCCATGGGAAGGCACCTGAATTTATGTAATTCATGACTGCACAAACACATTCCTCCAAGTGTAATATGTCCCTCAAAGTAGTGTCACTTATTACTGCATATGAAAATATTCCTATGAATGTTAATGTCATGGAAGATAATTAGATTGTTAGGGTTTTTCTTGTAACTGAAAACTATGATAAAATATTCAACAAGTTAATTTTTTTTCAAAACCAGTATTTTACTATCATAATACTTCTTAATGCTTTTTACATGATAGAGATAATCAAAATTCCAAGTGATATGCCGCTTTAAAAAGGAGAGAGAAAATTTACTGTTCAGTTTTGTCTAAAAAATGGCACTACCTATTATGTTATGCCACATAGTCATATCCAAATTCCATAAAGTTTGAAAAATCCAGCTGCATCCAACTTGATCAACCGTTCAGATCAATTAAAAAAATCAGTAAAATCTAATTTTCTCAAGTGAAATCACTGCTACCTTGAGACAACACCAGCTTTTAAGTAAGATGATTTAGGCTATGTCTATTTCTAAACACAAAGATGCATCCCAGTTTCATTTCAGATGAAAGATGCGTACTTGATTGTCTCCTGATTCCTTTGTAAGATAAGATCTAACCAAGCATCAATCGTTTCTCAGACCTGGGAGACCTTGCCATGGAAATCTTGATACAGCAAAATAGTTCTGAAAGTTTCTGATTGTGTACATGCATCATTTTAGAATACACTCAGCTCCAATTTTAACATCTTTTTAACTAAAATGTTCCAATGATTTGGTTTTCTTTCTTTTCCTGAAAAATTATTTTCAGCACAATGGATTGAGATTTCTTCATTGATCAATGGAAAAGACCCAGGACCCAAGCTGCTGGAGGGCAGCATAAAAGTGATTCAGAACACCTCTGTGGCCTCAGCCTTGAAAAGGTTATTTGGGAGCACAGAATGACAGAGGGTGTTCTGAACATGGGGAGCTAACCTGCAGCACTGCAAGACTTCATCAAAATAAATGCATTTTCCAAATTAAACCTTTAGTTTCCTACCAAATTACATGTTGTTCTAAAATGAATTTCAGTATTTTGGTACAATAAAACAAATAGAAAATATTAAATTAGATTCCCTTTTCCTACATGCTTTTTAGTTCATCTGCTTAACTAAATATCAGTTATTCTTACAGCTGTACTTGCAAGTTCTTTAGAAATTTTTGATTCTGTAAAATCTATTATATTTTGTGTAACTCCTTGCTGATTTTCATGGGTTCAGGCATAGGTTAAGTCTTTATTCACACAGCTCTGAACAACTATTCCACAATTTTTTCAAAGTTAGGCTGACGGGACTAGGTTTAATGGAAATAGCAAGGTACACTGAATAGTGCTGCTCTTGCTTTTTTTTTTTAATTAGTTTTTTTTTTTAATTTTACTTATTTCATTTGATGCTAAAATAAAAAAAAAAATAGATTGATATAGTTTTTCAGTGAAACCAAGAATAAAATCATAGACTATACAGAAATATTAGGAAGAAAAAGGACAGAATTTCTATGCAAGATTTGTTAGCCCAACATTGGGAATTTGGTAAAACTTAGCAAATCTGAGGATTTCATCAAACTGAGTAGGAAGCTTAGAGTTATACTTAATGATTCTATACATCCAACTGATGATTTAGCTATTAAAAGTTGGATTTAAAGGATGGAGACACATAATCCTGGCTTCCATTGTAGCTATTTAGCCCAACCAAAAGTTACTTTATCCTGAATTGTGTCATTTCATTATGAATTTTCATCTGGGATGCTTCTGTTCCTCACTGTTTGAACAGATAATCTTGAGTCACGACTCAGACATACATGTCTAATTTTTAGATAAGATGACACCTAAGAGCTTACATTTTTTTTTCTTTCCCTAAACTAATTTATAACTCTAATTATTTAGGTCTAAAGAAAAAGAAGTACATTCTGAACACCATGCCTACAGTAGCTGTGCATGATGATGGTGTCCAAAATTTTATCAGTTTACGTATAATATTATTTATGCAATATTTTTTCTAAAAACACAGATTTCAAATACCTGCTTTTATTTATTTTATATATACATATCTTAAACATATATGTTTGCAGTTTTGCATCTCTTTGTAGAAAACTGCGTACATTGCATCATCTGTAACATTAATAAGAATAAACCATAAAGGTTGATCTTTTCCTCATTAATGTATTTGATTTTACATTCCTAATGCATTCAAGTAATATATTTACTAACTTGACAGCTGTAGAAAAAAATTAAAGACATGTTTTTCTAAGAGCATAGAACTTCTATATTCATTTGGAGTATCAAAGTGCGTGAAAATTCCCTGCATTTTCTTACACAGATTTCTCCAATATTTAAGTATTCTTAAATCGCAGATGTAAAATATGTTCTTTACCAAGTCTTTCAGAGAATATAAAAGCTTACTCTGTACACCACACTACAAATTCTGAACATATTAATGTTGCTTTTTACCTTTGAGATGGGTTTGAAATTAAGATAAGAAATTCAAAACTTATTCAGTGAGGCTAAGTGAATTAAAGGTCGTTTATATTTAATACCGTTTTTCAAAAAGAACTTCTTCCAAACACCCTACTTATACATATTTATTTAATTATAACCCTGGCATTTTTAATGGAAAAGTGAAAAAATTTAGCTGGTAGAGCAGATTTATTTGCTATATTGGAAATCAGGATTCAAAACTGATTTGCTTGAATATAAAACTGCTTTTTTCTCAATAACGTATGCTTAAAATAAAAAGGAGTAGACTTACAACAGAGGCTTTTACTTCAGAAGTGTACTGTTTTCTGTATTGTACAATCAAATCACAAGAATGGGAGGGAGTAACAACACTCCTTACACCACTCAGAAGTTCATTGAACCCTTTAAATGGACAGAGAAGTGTGTGCAATCAGCATCCTTGGATGCTCATTTTCACATTAATGACAAGTAATAACAGAAGGTTCATAGGTGTGTAATTGCAATCTCACAACAATGAACTGTGGCGTGCTGAATCCTGACAGTAAGCACACCTCTCTCTGAAGCAAGTAAAAACTGGTCAAGATGCACCTATAATCCAGTTTTCACAAGAATGATTCTTTCACATTTCATTCAAATGCTGTTTTCAGGTTTCCCAAATGCTTGCTTTCTTTATTGCTTCCTCCTTTGCTTCTTTTTCTCCTCATGGCATTTTTTCCTAAAATTGTTCTGTTTCTGTATTACATCTGACCCCTGACTTTCATCTGACCCCTGCTTCTGCTTCTTTTTATCTAAAACACACAGAACAGAAGACTAAAGCAACCAACAAAATTCTTAGTGAAGCTGGAAAGATGAATTTATAAGAGAGTGGTTCAGTTTAAACTAGCAGATTCAGTGCGTAGAACTAACAGGCTGAGATAAGAATTAACACTGAGTTCTCAGACATGAAACAGTAAGGAATTAAGGAGTAAGACCAAGCAAGCAAATGGATATGTGAAGCATGAATACAGCTAGCACAGAGCTTAGGGAGACAATCTTTTTGGAGAACAGAATAAAGGGGATTTGGAAATTCAAAACCTGTTGCGTGGGAAGCATGCTGGATTCAGATTGGTGACTTTGAAGCAAGCATGTGCCGGTGTTTTAGGCATTGATACATGCTCTCTGTAGAACAGAGTAATATCTCTCAACCTCACAACTTGATTAGAACAAAAGTAAATGGTACAACTGGATGGCAATTTTTTGTAAATTTTGATTTGAAACAATGACATAAAATAGTTCACCAAGTACCTTTTATTTTATGCACCTTTGACCACCACTTCTATTATTTTTCTTTTAAACCTTTTATCATGCTCTTTGTTCTAGGCTAACTATTCCTCCCCTTCCACTCACAGACAGTTTCAGCTCTAAATTGCACATCATGCTTTCATTCAGGCCAGACTGTAGGAGCCACTATTCCATCTTTCTCTCAGTTTACTACCTGCCAATGGCAGGTGTCTCTCTGCCATTCTGTCCATCTAAAGCTGACGTTTTCTCACACAGATTAAGAGTAAGAAATGAGTAGATCTGAGCAAAAATCTGGAAGGTTTTGGCATTACTGTCTTTTTCTTAATGTAGTGCTAAAAGGATGGCATGTATAAAGGAAAAAATGGGGCATGATAATGGAGAAATCTTTATGACAGGAAAAGGGCTGGCTTTGAAAGGGTTTCAAAAAGAAATCATAGATGACTCTCAATCAAATTATTTCATAGTTTTATTACTTGAAAAGAAATTTGTATCTTAAAGTACATGTCTCAAGTATCAAAGAAAAGAGTGTTGGAATTGGCCTACATTCATAAACACAACAATGATTTTAGGTGCTTCAGTTCTGAACTACTGAACAATATACCAGTATAACTATATATGGGGATTTGCATTCAAGTAAACACAAAAAATCCAGCCTTTGAGCTACAATTCCTTTATATTATTCAGTTGGGTTATCAAAACCAGAAATACCAAAATTCAGTTACTTCCTGGAATGCAGTCTAAAGTTTATGTAAAAAAAAAAAAAAAAAAAAATATATATATATGAACTTTTCTTTTAAAAAAAATACGTCATTGCTCTTATGTGTCAATATTTCTTTTCCAAAACAACTATTTAATAAACAAAATATGTAATCAATTTTTCTTAAATTTGCTAAGTTGTTCAGTGTATTTTACTATAACGCTGATGAGTTTTAATGCATCTGTAAGGCTGTTTTTAGTTCAACATTAATTTCCTGATATGTATCTTGTACATTATTAGATCTTAATAACGGTTGATAATGAAAAAGTGGATCACAATAATAATAACAACAGGAAAGTCATTATGATAACATTAATTATTATAATCATTGTGTCTGTCAGTATTAAAATCATGCAATGGCATTAAAATGCTACTAGATTGAGGTCAGCTTTATTCTCTTGCATAAGTCTTTGAAACATGAAATTTAAAGCTGTGGAAAATAACAGTGAAAGAGCAAAGAGCATCTCTTATGCACATAAAATGGCTTTCAACTAGCAGGTAGCTGGAGGTGAGCAGTAATTGGTAGGTATTTCCTGAGCATTTTGATACTTAGTTAGTTACTCTGAAAAAGAAAATGTAAGAGTGAAACTTTTCCGCGATGTAGTTGTCATGTCCAGAGACTCTGAGCTGCTCAGCCTAATTTCAGTCTCATTATGTAACATATTTGTTTAGGAAACAAGGGTATTAAGGTGCTCTTTAAGCTAATTGCTTTTACACAACACAGAAATTTTCTATGAGTAACATAATGAAGCTTCATGAGGTAAATCCAACTGAGACAGCAACAGACAAAAAAAATCTGGTTATCAGAAATTTTGAAGACAACTGGTTGAAGTGATAAGATTGGTCTAAACTACTCCAAATGAAAATACTGCAGCACCACTTATATGTCTAGAACAAACAGGATATACAGAAGAGAACAGATAACTTGATTTGCTGTATCTTTTAAGACAAAGTACCTTATGCCTGTTCTTGGTATTATTTATTTTCTTAAGTAGTCTATAACTGGCCAATTTTATTTAAAGAGGTTTTTTTTTAAAGGGTTTTGTGTTTGGGGTTTTTTTTTGCCTCAGGAATATCCAGTAACCATTAGATCCCTATAGTGCAATATTGAAATCAACTTTCAGCATATAAATGTAACATAATTACCATTTTATTCAACATAATGGAAACCAGCTACATAGTATATTAGTAAGGTATATACATTTTCAGATAGATTAACACTACAACACAAGCAAACTGTTGTAAAAAAATATGACTTATTACAAAGCTTTAAAGATCTTTCCTTTAAATCTCATCTTAAAGAAACAGTAAATATTGCTTCCCCATTTTAGTGTAAGAAGGACAGAGGATCTCTATAAGATCTTTGTTTTTGAAATTGTTATGGTCCTTTATTGCCTGTAGTTAAACTCCATGTTATGTGCAATATAAATAGATCCTGCTTCATTGTACTTGCATCATAGTATGCAATTATAAATAAAATTGGAGAAAAATTAGTTTCAGGGATATTTCATCTCTAAATGCTGCTTTCCTGCCAGTGCCGACATGAAGTATTTAATTCTAAATGACACCACCTGCTCCTACCTATAAGTGAAATGAAAAAGCTGCCAAATAGCATGTTGGGTACTAACTTTCAACCTTTTCTTTAATCAGGCATTCCTCCATTAGAAGCCAACAATCTCATGGGATGAAAAGCACCATAGTATATGTCTGCAATTCCATTTCAAACCCTTATTGTGATGTCTGACTGAATAAATTTTTTTCTTTACTATTTTTCTTTAGTTGCAGGGTGGGTCACCAATTACTTCAAGTAGACATAACAGATAAATGCCCACGCTTCATTCTGACAAGGACAGTGAAGATAAACAAACATTTATAAATGAAGGCTTCTCTGATTTTAGCTGGGTTTAAGTTCAAGGCCTATACTCAAACTTTCTCTTTCCAAAGTATGAGACTGTAAGGACATCAGTGAAAGAGGAAAGACATTTTAAGAGTTTAAAAACCATACAGTTAGAAAAGCAGATATGAACTCATCCATATAAATGCAGAGCAAATGCAGCTTTGGGCAACAGTGCATAAGGCAGGTTTTGGGGGATACTTTTGTTATCTTTGTGCTTGAAGGTTCCCTTTTCCACTAATAAACTGCTAATAAATAGGTAAGATCCAGTACACTGTCATACATTTTCTTCTATGTCCTTAGTGTCACATTTGATAGTTTGTCAAACTGTTTATCATCATATATAGAACTGCTGCAGCAAAAGAAAAGTCATCCTACAAGCACTTTGCATGATAGAAAACAGCAAGATAACAACCCTTTCAGTTTACGATTACTGGGAAGAAAAGTCATAGTGATGTTTTGCAGCAACCCGTCAAAGTCTGTTTATATCTGGCTCTCCTTGCTGAAGTGGCTACAACAAAGTCATTTGCACTGCTAAAGTTCCTCATCCAAACAACCTTTCAAGTTCAACAGGAATGCTGCTGCATGTTTCAACAGCACACAGCCCAGGTTTTATGCCCTATATTTGTTCAGGAATACAGTATTTGTTTCTGATAAACCCACAGCCTTTTTCATCATAAACATCACACTGTTCTGTAGGTGGAAAGTATCACCTGCTGAGGAATTTGATGGGAATACAACCTTCCTGTTTTCCTGAATCAAAACACTATTTCCTCTGTGAAAGTTGGGTTTATTCCCTACACATACAGTTTTCAAATTCCTGCATTAAGTGTTGTTTGTTACTTTGGCATAGCCTCCTGATAAAACACTTGCTAAAGTCAATGACTGTCTTCCCCAAGACAGTTAGTACTAGATAGAATCAGGGAATCTTTAAAAAGATCATTTAGATGCCCTAGAAGATTACCTTATCTGAATATTTCCATAGTTAGACATACTGCTCAGGCACATAGGAGTCATCATTTCTTTTGCTGCTATGCAACCAAAAAGTAATAAAAAGATCAGATTCTGGATAGCTCAAAGCCTCTTCAGAAAATCTTATTAGTAACAAAACAAAAGCAAAAGTAAAAGTGGGTCAAACAAATTTACTTAGCAATCCCACTCCAAAAACATAGGAATTACTCTTTATGTTTATGCAGTCATTCATACATGTGACTTAAATGCATAGGGTTCTCCTAGCAAATTTCACCATTGTCACTCAAGTTCCTCCTGAAGAAGGTACAGAAGAGAGTTGGGTTCCTAGACTGCAGTTCCCAAAGCTCAGTGTGCTGAGCATGGACAGTCTAAATCACATTCAGGAAAAGGAAAAGAAGAAATGATGGAAGCTCTGAATGGTGGCAGGCATTCCATGCCACATATCTAAGATTCCATGCCTGAATTTCTGTTTTAAAGCTGAGTTTAGCTCACTTTAATGCCAACTTCTACTTTTCTGTCTGTGCAGAGACCCAGTTCTAACAGGAGGGACAGACCAGATTAGTTTCTTAATAGCTCAGCAATTAAGAAACTCATAAGATGTGGAAGTGAAGTATTCAGATCTATTCAGGCCAATGAAAGCCTTGAAACCATTGATAAATGTTTTTCCTAGACATGCTTGGGCATTTCAAAAATCAGGAAAAGTAGAATACTTAAAAGCCTAGACAAAAGGAGCACATCTATATGCATCCAAGGAAGTTTTTGCATGAAAAAACAAAAACCAGTAGTGTCTTATGCATCCAAGAAATTCCCCCTCCATTCTTCTAGCATCTAAACACATTGAATATTGGTGGTGTCCATTAAATACCCTCAGGAAAAGCCTAACACTCATCATTGTAAATGGTTTTAGCATTCAGTTTGTCAAGGGGACAGATGCTGCCAGAGATAAAAGAATAAGCACTGAAGTACTACTAAACTTGTAGAACATTTGTGATTAGGAATAATTTATGATCTTGTACCAGTAAAGACATTTCATCATTAAGCAGAACTTGCATGCTCTTTTGAGAAGCTGCATATGGACTGACTGCATTCTCCCTTAACAACCACTGACAGAGCATTAGAATGTGGGTGCATTGCATAGAGCTGATCTACAGTAGCAAGAGGCAAAAGAGCTCAGGGAAGTCAAATACTGAAATCACAGAAAAATGGTATTAGGTTTGAAGAGGTAAGGGAGTTGAAAACTGATAGATCATAATTCAGGGTCAGGCACTTCTTATTTTTAACCTACAGGCTGAAATTCTACTTTATGTGATGGAAAAATTAATAGTTCCTTCAGGGGGTACCTAAAAATTGTTTACTGTTCTCGTCACTTTGCCACAGTTAATACTCACAGCACATAATATATTACCTAGCAGTTTAGAATTATTGCTTTGCAGCAATTTCATAGTGCTCACTTCAAAAGAAAACATGATACATGCCACATAAAGGATAAATGATGATAACAACAAATAAAAAATATATTAGTGGTATTTTAAATTACAAAAAGTTCCAGTCTATTCTGTTTTTTCCTGCACTTGTCAATGATATATGAAAGCCTTTTCAGTAATTGCTACTTCTAATAATAAAAGGTATCTAAATGGACATTTCAGTAGATTTTAAAGCATTTCAATGTTTTAAATATACTTGTTCAGAAGACATATGAAAAATGGACAAGTATACCCATTAACTTACCTTCCAAAGGTCAAATGGAAAATCTAAAACAGATCAGGACATTGAGTGCTGCTCTTCCAAAGTGTATTTTGGAGCTTTCTTTCTCCTAACTTAACTGTTTGTTACCTGCCTCATTTTCCCACTTCTTACCTTTCATCTCAGGATCTACCTTTCCCTGAAAGCAATTATAAAAAGATGCAATTATCTGAAATTATTGTAACCAGCTTCGCAACTTAAAAATTCAAATATTGAAGCTGCTCTCCCTGAATTTCATAAACTAAGAGGTACCTTCAAAACTTTAGACTAAAACTCTGTTTAAAAAAACTGAAATCTTTAGGGCCTATAAGCTCTTTTTTTCTCAAAGACCATAAAAACAGCAACCAAACTTCAATGTCTCACCTAATTTGAATCTTCATCAACATCATATGGCAGTCTTTGTGCAAAATAATATTTCAATAAAAGAATTGCGTGTTGATATTAAGAAAAGAAAAGCAGTTAATCATCCTTTGTATGAAATGTTCTGCAGTCACTGTCATATGCAATTTTATCAGCTGTATTGAAGCCAGAGTACATTCTGAATTTTTCACTTCAGGGCAAGAAATGGAGAATCTCTACAGCTGTCTGGATAACAATGAGCTGTATTCTGATCTACTGTGTTCCAGTAAAGGTTCTAAAACTAAAATATTAATATAGTCTAATAACTCCTGTTTATAAGTTTCATAGTTTATGGCCATTTCAAACGTGGGCTGATAAATCATTAAAAAAAAAATCTGGGAGGTGGTTTTCTGATGGAATGTATAGTCAGATTTCCTATTTTTCTTATACCTACAGCTTATAGCCTGAGTTTTCATTAGGAACAACATCTAGAAACTGTAAATAAGTAGGATAGAATATTTTCAGACTTCACAGAAAAATTAATATAATTTCAGATAAACTACAACCTGTGTTAACTAATATTTCTACACACCACCGTTTACATATTTTCTGTCTTATGTGCTATATATAAGATTAGGCCTAAATACACTAACACACTAAAAACATTTGAACCAGTAAAAACCACAGACATAATTATAGCTAAAGTACACATTCAGATATTCTGTTAAGGCTTATTTTTTTTAAGTAGAAGAACGGATCATTTCATTAACTCTTGTCTCCCTGTTCATAGATAGAGGCCTATGAACACAAAGGTCAGTTTTTTAAAATATGTATTGATTCATGAGCTTAAAAGAAACATCAACATTTGAAGTCACTGAATTTTTGTGAATATACTAAGTTCATTAATTAATTATTAGTAGTCTCTAGGAGAAAGCTGTGCTTGAAAATTGGGGGCTTAGAATTTAAAGAGAAATTATTGATTTTTAGAAACTAAAGTCTTAATTTAAAATATTCATGCAAATAAGGAGTCAGCCCTTATCTTCATTCAAGTAATCTACATAAGTTTAAAATACTCAAAGTGCCTGCTCTAAAGCAGAAATCTATTCATCCAAGAGAAGAAGGCAAAATGCCCCTCAAACAGATCATGTAGCTGAGAGTGACAGGACATATGTGTTTGACAGCGCTAAACGGAGATTTTGACTGGAGCTGCAATAAGACAAGCAGGTAGAAGAGACACCATAACTGAAACGGGTCTTACAAGGACTCTAATTACATCCAGGACCTTAAAGTAACCTGGTACCAGGGAATACGAAATGTATCACAACTTGTAATTGCCTAAAGCCTTCTATTTTGTGTTGGGCCTTCTAGTTCTACGGTACAAATTTCTACCTTCCTGTTTCATGCAGGCAATTGCTTGTATGTGAAGAAATCTTTTCTTCAAGGATCTGCAATCCATATGCATGTATTTCACACACTCAACTTTAGCTAAGTATTTTATTATGAAGTAAAACTCTTTTTGAAATATTCTGGGAAGACATACATCTCTAGACTGCACTTGCAGTGAGAGGTTTTTCCCCAAATACTGTTGGTCCCCATTGACAACTTTGCTGCTGCTTTCCTAGTAGCCACAATGCAAGCACTAGCTTACTAACCAGGCTTATAGCTTACTACTTTAGCTAACAAGACACTTCAGAATATGGGCACTGCAGACATTTGGAAATTCCAGGTTTCACAGTGGCAGAGCAGATCAGGACTTTGAGAAGAACATAGGTTCTTTCTAGTCCAATTGCCACACTTTTCGCCAACAGAAGATGGGTCAGGAGGGCTGAGGATGATGTACATTCAGGTCTCATCCAAACATCCTGCTGCAGTTCAGCTGGGCATGCTTCCAACCCTATGATCTGGAGATAGTTAGCATCCACACTCACTAAGTGGCTGCCAGAATTCAGCCCTTCTGCTGTCCTAACCTGTGCACATTATATCTCTCTCACATGGTGCTTATGATGCCAGTGGTATCAGGAGTGATGTCATGCTGGTGCTAATTCTAGTGAGCTGCTTCACAACTATGGGCAATTTGAAACCGATAATGATTGCAATGAGGGAAACTGATAATGAGGGGAAAAAAACCAGAGGAATCTAATAAAGGTAGGTGAACCAAAAACATGACAACAGATAAATTCAGTTTTGACACTGGCATAATATTCTCCATTAGAAGGAACAATGCAAACTTCTTACATATAGTGCCTAGATCTAGAAACTAATTACTCACAAAAAAAACAACACAATCATAATGTAAGAAAAAGTAAAATTATTGACTTGTTGAACTCTTAAGTACTTGTCCTGGTTTAGGGCAAATTTGGGAGGAAATCTCTGAATGGTGTTCCTCTGGAAAGCAAATCCAAACAGCTCCTCCCCCCAGCCGGTCTGGGAAAAGAACTCCCTCAGAGAAAAGTGGAAAAAACTATTTATTTAGCAAACAAAATGCCCACAAGCATAAAGAATGAATAATAAAAATAATAATATGAAACAATAAAACCTCTCAGCGCTCCTAAGAGAGATGGCAAAACTGAGAGTCCGTGCCAGGAGTTTATCAGTCCCAGTCCTTTTGGTGATGGAAAATGCCGAGTCCCGGCCCGGTGGGCCACGGGTGCAAGATCCCGATGCTCCTCTGGGTTTTTTCAGTCCAGAGCAGATTTAAACAGTCCCAAGAAAAAAAAGGGAAAAAACAGTCCAAGAAAGCTTCTTTGCCTCAGCTAGCTAGACGAACAAAAGGAAAAGAAACTCTCTCCCTGGCTGCCATCCGTGCATCCAATGAAAAAAATAAAAAACACAGTCCCAAGGATGAGAGAAGATCCTGAGGAGTGAACACTGTTTTTCAAAACAAACTGCATGCTTCTTCTTTCCCTGTTCGCTCTCAGAACCAGTCTTAAAGGTACAGAACACAGAACAGACAATTGGGGATACAGGTATCATAGTGACCCTAGGACAGTACTGACAAGAAAATAGAAGCAAATAAGCCTCAGAGAATCATTTCAGTCACTGTACTAAAAAAAACCCTATGTTTTTAATGTTATGGGTGAATGTATTTGATTTCAAAATCACAGTACCAAGCATGGAAGACACAATTTTACACTCCCATATCTACACCACAAAATCTGTTCTTAGCTCAAGTATTACCTAATCAGTGTTGAAATGTCATAGGCATAGGGTATAAGAGTAATTGCATAATAAAAGGGTGAATCCCACAGAATGGTGTCATCTCCTGTCTGGTCTCCTTACCAAATAGGCACCATTTCCATTTCATTACAATGACGTTATAAAAGGCTTGTAAAGTGCCTAGAGGTTTTAAAAAAATAGCGCAGTGATAATCTACTGGAGGATCTGTAGTTTTATTCAGAAATTCAGGTTAGAATGAAGATAGACACATAATGACATCCTTGCTGAGAAGGAAAAAAATCTCACAAGATTACCACAATGACCCATCAATTGCAAAGAAATTAGAAAAAACAAACAAACAAAAAACCAGAAAAAGACAGGAAAACAGTAGCACATAATTTTTTTGTCTCACAGCTACTTCTGAGATGTTAAAAAAAATCTGCACGTCTAAGCAAAACATTCTGAATACAGATTACATGTTTTAGACATACTTTTTATCAAATCTTATGTAAACAAATTTTCTGTCTCTGGGCTGGTCTTGAAATAAAGAAATGTTAAAGAATGTTTTTCTCATGTAGTGTTTTTAATCTTTTTTTTTTTTTTTAATATTGTTTTCTAATGAAGCAAAAGATATTATAATGTCCACAGTTCACTTGCGAAATCCAAGCTACTGCAGTGCCAAATCCTCAGGGATAATACTCGGCGTCTGTGGATTGTAGAGCAAGGCAGATCTTTCATCTAACAAATGTAAGCTTGTCAAATATGCAGTTATAAAAGCTGAAGACTTGCAGAGTTTCTGTGCACTACAGTGGACCAGCTTTAAATTTCTTAATTTTTTCAAGCCTAATCACACTTCTGGACTTGTGACTCTGTTTATGCATTTTTAAAACTTTGTTTTCTTTTTAATCTCTTTGGGATGATACTGAATTATCCCATTCCCTTCCATATAGCTAACTAGTTCTCTTTCAAGCAAAAATCTGTCCTTTATATATTTACCATGAGCTATTATAGGAGCATAAGATATCATACCTCTTTAACTGCTATCAAAACATAGAGCTTTTTTTTAGTTACCTCTCAAGTAGAATGCACTCCGATAGAGAACAATGACAACAGCAATAATAGCAAATATTTATTAACTTAAACACAATTTATCATTCAATATCGCAGGAGCATCTGTGTGCAGTGTTCTCCTGCAGCCATATAAATATAAGTAAAGAATCCTCAGTTGGGCCTGGACAACCTAACTATGGCATAAAAAATATATTTCACTTTGTTCAACAGGGTGTAATATAAAAAAGAATTTGAGATAAGCAAATTTCCAATTTTAGAGATTTGGATAGACTTGGATGTGTACACAACTTCAATGCTTCTCTGAAATTTAACAGTACATGAGTATATGGAATCTAATTCTGGAGTGGAAATCTCATAGGGATACATAGCTTGTGAAAGCTGTATGAGTTGGCTTGTTGCAGTACAGCAATAAAAACTGAGAACAGCCTCATGCAGGACTTTTTAGAACTTTTGGTACTAGTCACAACTGAGTCTGTGAATTAGAAAACATAAAAAAACTTACATGAATGTGGCCAAATATTTTTGGACCACACAAAAGATTCCTTATATTTTTATATCTCATCTGAATGAGGTTTGATTTGCTTCCAGCTCTCACCATATTGGTATATACCTACAGAACTCAATTTTTAACTAAACTTGGAAAAGAAATTTGAAATAAGTTCTGAAAAATTAAGGTTAAGAAGTATATCTCTTCTTCTTAAATGAATCTGAACATGAATCAACCTCAGTCACACCCAAGACTTACCCGAAACACTTGTCCACAGTGAAAATTTACCAAGTTGCATTTGTGGGCAGATAATAGAAGCAGCACACTTGTAATTGGGACCTTATATTATCATTATCTCTACATAAGCACATTTAATTTATTTGCAAATGAAACCAAATTAATGAAAGCTTATATTTCCTTTTCAATTTCTATGTAATACTTTTCCATTCACTTCATAAGTTTATGTGTATTCTACAAGGTAAAATGGTATCAGCAAATCCTTTCAATAAATCTTTCTAAATGCCCTGTAACTGTGGACTGTTTCCAGTTTTAAATTCCAATGCAGTCTCAGAATGTTCTTATATTCAAGTACAGGTCTCTTTAGCAAGTGCTTCAAAGGCCAATTCTCATGCCCATGGAAATGAATTAAATTGTAACATTAAGATTAATTAATATGTATTACTTTAAATGTGTAAGGCTACTGTTAAAAATCAGAATTGTTATTTTGACTATACTTTTTGAAAGTTATTATCTGTGATTCATGTTTCTTTAAGAAATTTCCCTTTATGACACTCACACATTTCTTCCATGTGCTGCTACAATTCACTATTTTTTGTTAGACAATACTTTGAACTTTGGTAACTATCAAAAATTTATGGGCATAAAATATCTGGAACATGAGAAGTTGTGTCACAATGGGATTTATTGACTCAGCAACGAAGCTTGTTAGAGAATGGGATCACAGTATTCTTAATAGCTGGTCTATACTTTCAAACTTCAATCTTCCTAGATATTTACTTCAAAATTAACCTGACTAAATTTAGAAACATGTGAATCATCCATACCTGATTCAGAGTTCATTTGAAAGATGAAATTCAGGATCATGACTAGCTACATACTAAATCTTGTCTTATAGGTATGGATGGTAAGAAGGCTATAGATCTTACTCAAAAATCTGAAGAAATGTTTCCATTTATTATAAAAATTGAGTTACAAGGAATGACATCATGTATCCAGCAGATCCAAGCCTGATATTTGGATTATTTTACAGCACAATACCCCTCTATTTCAGTCTGCTAATGTCACCCACAGAGTTCAACATGCAAGTACATTGAACAGCTCAGTTTGCAGACAAAAGAGATAAGAACAGCACAGAAGCAGATAGCATCCCAGAGGGTGGAAAACTGTATGCAGAAAATGACTTATTAAAGGATGTTAGAACCTATTTTTTTGAGGCACAGGGAAAATAATAGAAAATTCTTTGGCCTGTGCTAGGGTTGGAGAAGATGCTAGGGGTGCAGAAGTTTCACAAATTACATGATTGCAAAAATCAACTCTAACAAGACCCGAAATAACACTGGTGGATTTTAAACATTAGCTCAGAACCATCTGCAAATTTTTATGTCAAGACAACTATTAATCAGTATATGCTAAGTAGCCAACAAAGTTATCTAAATTTTGCTTTAAAATCCACTTTTTTTAAAAAAAATTTGATAATATCTTGGATGATTTGCATCTTGAGAAGCTTATATTCCTAACCTGAAAAACACCTCTTTGAAATATATGTACTCAGTCAGGTTAAAACAGTCATGACCAGGTCAGGTGGGATGTAGAACAGTTTCACAAACTAATATGTTTAAAGCAATCTGGATCTTTAATTTCCTAATTAAAAATCAGAATAAGTAGATATTTTCTGCTCTAAAATTCCTTTAATTTTTGGTAGACTAATACCAGTCAAAAAGTGAAAGCAGAACAATCAGGATAACAAAAGCTTAAGAACCTGAACAGTAAATATGGGCTTTGTGCAGCCATCATCATCCTCTAGAAAGACGTAAGAGGGGAGGTGGCTACATGTCATGAACCTGACAGTCCTGAGAGGATACCACCAGTAAAAAAGAGGGGACAATGATCCCGACCTCATAATGAGAAAGAATTACTGTTAGCCAAATTAATATACCAGTATATTTTTAAGAAATGTGCCAGTGTCAATCCCCAGTGGATGATTGAGGACATATTAGATTAAAGAATACCCTTCTTGATCAATAGGACTGAGAAAAAAAATCTTAAAATAAAAGATGGGGCATATCTAAGAAATTGCTCCTTACCCTCTTTGGGACACGAAATTTGGGCCCTAAGTATTTTCTTTTGTGACAAATGAGTTTTTTCATTTATTGACATAGACTCCATTGGGTCCATATGAAACTACTTTGCCAATAATAGATCACAGGTTGTTGCTAATATTTGAATAGAAATGATGTGGTGTGCTATGCACTCTTCAGTAATACTGAGTGAAAAGAATACTGGGTAATACAATTCTTAGATATGATATATTAGTTTCTAAGTCTCTATTAGTTAATGAACCTACAAGGAGTAGATGATTAATTGTGACCTTCACAAGTTTAACAGATGCATTTGCAGGACCTACAATGAAGACCTCAGCAAAAGCATGAGGATTGCAACGCAAGTTAGACACCTGACACTTTCAAGATGTGTGTGTATATAGATACATGGCATCTTGAATTAGCCTGTCCTCCTGGCATCTGCAGCTAATTTAGGTGTTCTTGACTTGTTTCAGAAATATAACCACTGATGCAGTGGTTGAGAAGATAGACTCTTTCAATGTCCTAACTGGGTCATTTATTGGGATCAAGTCCACACCCAGAAGATGTATTATAAGAAAACATACAGATTTCAAACCCTTTCTTTTTATCTCAGAGAAAGCAAATAGTCCCAGATGCAGTTACCTCATTCTGGTGGCATCTGATCTTAGGTCACTTGCAAAAAACTAGAGAGGAGCCGTTTTTTTAGCTGTCAGGTTCCTGCCAGAAGGATAGTGATAATACTTCTAGTTAAGTTTCTGCCATGCTGAGGGAACTGTTTTATACAGTTCATATATATCCTTGCAATTGTCACCGAAGTAATAGAAAAATGCAATGTAATGCTATCTAAATCTTCTTTCAAGACCTACATCTGATTCAGGCAGACATTGATTCCTTCATTTATCAAAAGTGGTAATAAAGCTGCCATATCACCATCCATAGGTGTCCATCAGCTAGCTTCTTCCATAAGTTGGCTGAAAAACTTTAGGATAGAATGCTAGTCCTGCAACTCAGCAGATGTAAAACTCATGAGAAGATTGCTGCCAGTTGCAGCATGGAAGAAAATTGCCATCATTTTGTATCTGAAACAGATCTTTATTAAGACCCTTTCAAGGGTCCCCTTTGTATTAAGAATAAAGAAATTACAGAGAATAAAAAAAATCTTCCCTTGAAATCTAATAAAATTTCTTCTATCAAACCTAAAATAAAAACATTCACACCTTTAAAAGCCTTTCATGGAAACAAAGATGATGTTGCGAGATAAAAAGTATATCTGGCTTGCTGCTGTACATAACGTTGTCTATTCCATCTGAAGTGCTGATTGAAATGTAGTCAGCTCTTTTGACCCCTATTTAATTTTCTCAGTAAAGCCTCTTAAACTCTACTTTGCTCAGGAAAAGGCCTTATAAGCTTCAATTTAATGAAGGTCTGGAGGACTGGCCCATTTCTGGATAGGCAGAGCATAAAACATGCGGAACACAGCAGTCGGATTAATACTGAAAACAGGTTTTTAATTAAAAGCTTTAATTTCATGTTCAATTGTGACTGACGTACAAAAATAAAGCTGTGTTTTCTTTTTCAATTCATTAAGGCTAAGCTTGAAGGAACATTCCTGGTGTGTGCAAGGTAACAAACGCTACAATGGCAAATACACAAATTATGAGCTTATCTTTGCATTACTGTATTGATAAAGTGATCCAGTTTTAGAAGATCTCAACACCAGCTCTCAGACCAAGATAAAATTTCAGCTTTCTTGAAATCAAAAAAAATTGTTAACGTGACTTGCTTTGAAGCTTTTACTTTTAAAGAAAAATTGCGGGAACTGACCCTAAAATTGTACTGCAATAAAATCCTGGAAGAAACACATGACAGATTTTTAAATACTCAAAAGAAGCACAGCTACTTGGTATTTGACAATATTCCCACTAACTATTCTAAGAGAATCACCCATTCCATAAATAAGATTTGTTTTCTAAAATGAAAAGAATCCTCCCTGTGCTACCCATAGCTGTCTAAAAGTCTAATTTTCAATTTGTCATTTGATAAGACACAGCTGTGCATTTTCACTTTAACAATTTACAAACCTTTAGAGTTTAAGCCAAAGGCAGTATCAAATATGCTGTTTTAGTTAAATACCAAGTAATGCTATGCTCATCAATTTAGTTTGATTTACAGCAGAGTCTTCTTTTTGTGTGGATCTTCAATAGACTTCATTGCAATAACAGAGATTCAAAGGATCTTCATAAATTCAGGTGAAATTGGGCATGTCACATAAATGAGCTGATGGAAAGGAAATCCTGCTCTGTACTACTCAGTTGTGTCTGTCCTAAAAGAGTTAACTAGTTGCAATTTTGAAT
The DNA here is from genome assembly GCA_024734555.1 of Trochalopteron elliotii. Classification (NCBI taxonomy): domain Eukaryota; kingdom Metazoa; phylum Chordata; class Aves; order Passeriformes; family Leiothrichidae; genus Trochalopteron; species Trochalopteron elliotii. The sequence continues at coordinate 1,289,467 of JANPWX010000064.1, read as the reverse complement.
ACACACAGCAATCTTTTTATGGGAATAGAAAGCAAATAACGTGTAATGATATTCTGAAATGTTGTGTGAAATAGAGCCTGTTCAGACACATCAGACCGGGTTCACTCCAGGAATGCTCTTAGTCTTTAAGATACCATTCACTGCAGTGTACAGTCCTTGATCCTCTTGAAACCAATAAATGCTTGTGGTTTTACATTAGTAAAGTTGTATTGTAGTAAATTATGCCTTTAAGAACTATTGGCTTTTACCTTAAAGGTTGTGCTCACCTATTTGCTTGATATCTTTTACATCAATAGTTCCATGCTGTCAGCACAGGATAGCTGAAATCCCAATAAACAAGGGTGGTGACCTTTCGTTACTTGTAAACATAAGGCAAACTTTATCAAATATTCAACAAATTCTCTTTCAGTAGCACCTGTTTTCCAAGCCCAAGAGAAAATTTGAGAGCAAGCAGATGGATGAGGTGCTCATATTAAAATACAGTCTCAAGAAAGAGATCAGTGCAGAAATGCCAACTGAGATTTTATTTACTGTTCAGTCAGAGAGGAGCACAGAGAATAGGAAATGGAAAATTCATATGTGATGGGAATTATATATTAAAGCATCCACTAAAACTCAATTCTACTTCTGTGTATGCTTATAACAAAGTGAGGTATCAGCAACCTCAGCTTTCTTAAGATATGCTTCCTACCAAGGACAGCTCATACTTCGGATTCATGATCAGACCTCTTCTTTCAAAATGTCTCCTTTATAACTATACAATATAGAATTGACATATATCTACAGCATATAGCATTTTCATTCTCTTTTGACCTCCTGCAATTCTAAACCACTTTAAATTGAGAGAAATAAGAAATTTTCTCTAAGCCTCATTTCAAAGTTCTTGAATTTCACTGGGAACCATCTGAACTAAAACAGGTATAGTTGCCCTTTGGGTAGAACATTTTTTATTTTTTTATCAAGACCAGAATTGAGAAAAAGAACATTTTAAAATGCATCACTCTGCTGGAAAACAGAGCATCTCCTTTGCTTTTGCTCTGCAAGGCTTGCTCTAGATATACAACTCTTATGGGGTGGATGTCTCATGACTATTTCAGATACTTGTAGAACACTGTGAATCTACTAGCCACTGTTGCTAAGAATAGCTTCAACAAATTCAATATCAGAGTTTGTGTATGAAAATATTAATATTCAGGTTTTGCCCTCAGACTTTAACTACATAAAAAAATATGTCCTTTGTCTTACAGAAAAAAAACAAACCAAAACTTCACTTGCATGCTAATTAATATCTTCCAAGAACAAGACCAGACACAAAAGGTTTTATAAGAAATCTCATTAAAAAAAAAAGTTTGCAAAAATAAATTTCAAAGCACTAAAATGGCAGTTCCAATGCAGTTTAGTTTTCTATATCAATTAAAGTAAAATTTCATTTTCTTCTGAAGCCTTATGGATAAACTAATTTTTAGAATTTAAGGTCAAGAGACTACATTTGTTCCTGACCTAACTTCAGTGACTACGATGAAACTTATAACAGGAGCAATTTTTAGATTGGTAATTTTTGGGTTTGCATTTCTCTACATACTTAGAAAATATTTTGATGAACTAGGACACTTCTCCAATCTAAACAGAAATAAGAGATTGAAGACTTGTGGGAAAGAGGCCATTATTATTTATATAGTATATAAAAATACTTTGTTAAAACAGATTCAAGAATATCATACAGTGTTCTATTCTGATCACTTAATGTGGTAAACAGCCTCTGTGAAGTGGAAATTCTTAATTAACAGATCATTACTAAAACTATCATTTTCTATGTTAAGAATCCTAATTAAAGACCACTGGAAACACCTGAGATAATTTCAGTACTTATCCTGTGGGTTAATACTTATGAGGAAGAAAAAAATAAAGGAAAATAAAAGAATAATATTTTTTAAAGTGTTTTATTACAACTCAAACTTTTGAGGTGCAGTCAAGAAGGCAGATGAGAAGAACTAAAGTGAGTAAAGCACTTACATTATTGAGTTGCTTCCCTTAAATATCGTTAAAAGCTTACAATTTCTGCACTTTTTTATTACTTCTAAAGACCTAAACCACTAAAAAATCAGAAAAATATAAATACATTGATACATTGGATTCCCTGAAGATCAAACATAAAGGTGGTGTCATTGCAGCTGCAGTACAGATGTTTTTCCCTACACTATTTCACTGAATACTAAACAGATATTCAAAATGTTTTAAAACATAATAAACAAACAACTGAGTTTAAAACCCCTCTGCACTTATCAAAGAGACATTCAAAATGACTGGATGCCTACGAGATTTTAAAAGATGAAGAAACAACAAATCTATACTCAGAAAAACACTTAAAATAATTATTTTGAAATTACACATAATTACATATTTACATTTTTACTATGATTAATAAAAAAGGCAAGACTGATGGAAACCTCTGCAGGATGGGGAATGCAAAGATCACACCCTTCTGCATACTAGTAAAAGGATTTCCTAGATTGTGCAGAACAAAATTAAACTCAATCAGTTCCAGACATTTAACTTGGTATGATACTGTGACACAAAAGCAGCACATGGAGGCACTGAAGAGTGCAATGGGATGCCACATCTTCTGACTTCTCATAAAGTACAATGACATCAAGTTATAAGCATTCACTTATAACAAAAACCTGATCCAGGGTTCACTCAGCTCCCTGTGGCTGTCAGAAAGAATGGATTATGGAACCACAATTCACTCAAAATTTGTCATTCAAACCATACATACAGGATATGACAGAGTCAACAAACAAATGCAAGTCCATGCTTCAGGCATGTGAGCATCTATAACATTACACAGGCATGGCCAATAGTTATCTTGCAATGCTTTTCAACATTTCAAATTTAACTCTTTCTTGACCTCCACTTTTTTAGTGTTCACAAGAAATCAAATCATATAGTGTTATCCCAGATGTAAATTATTTATCTTGAAGTAAAAATTTCCACTCACTCTTAATAAATTAAAGGATTGTTAGTTAAATAGTTTAGGGTTTCCTTAAGACTGCCTCAGTATCATTTCCTCAAGTAGTACTTGTAATTACTATACTTTTGAACAGTCTTCCAATATATTCTTCCTTCTTTTGCCAGTGAAAGGGTACATCTCATGCACATGAGTTATCTCAAAGCATTTAGTCTTTTAGCCAGTGAAATAGGGAAGCTTTAATTTCTTTTGGGATTCTGTCTCTCATAAGGAGTTACAAATTCAGAGCAAGTTGAACGGGGATAATTTCTTTCAGGGAATTAATGATCATTCACTTCTTGAACAGTGCTAGCACTTTGCTGGTGCTTTGATAGGTGACAGATTGGGTTTTGCTGCTCCTTTTTCTTAAAGGCATTGCACAAATAATAGCCTTTTACTTGCAGCCAGTGCTTGGAGCATAGGAAAATCTGAGGATTATTATCAGATTCTTGTTCCATATTATGTAAACAAATGCTAGAAAATCACAGTGTATTTCCTGTCTTCTTAAAAATACAGAGCCCATAGAGCACGTTGGAAGATTTTTCAATATGCTTTTACAGAAAAAGAAAAATATAAAATTTTCCAGATAAACCTCTAAATAATTTTCCATTCTGAAATAAAGTTTATTTTGAGACTTATTTATACAAAGAAATGAGGAACAAGAGCCAGCTTAGGTAGAATAGAAAAAGCCTTGAATAAAAGGGAGCTTGCAGCCATCCTGTCTTGGAGCAGATCAAGAATCAAATGTTGACAAAGGCAAACTCTTTAAGGCCTCCTTACCCACAGCATAAAGGCAGATGTAACCCACCTCAGCCCTATATTAAAGAGAATTTATTTCCCTCTCTGTCGTACCATGGTTATACTTTCAGTTGCCCTGAATGCAGCTAAACCAGGTTCACACAGTCTACACATCTGCACAAGATTCCCTGACACCAGAGGCACTCCTGAGGTACCACTGACTATGAATGAATCATTTTGTAAAGCAAAATGAAATGACCCAATATCAACTTTCCTGTACAGGCAGAAAATGGCCTTCAAACATCCTCAGGGTCAGGGGTGATGTTGAAGAGTTCTTTCTGTCTGAAATATCTTCCCAAAGGCAGGGTTTTGGCAGATCTCAGGTGTGCTTATTATATATTACATCTGATAATAATGCATGTAGCCCTTTTGTTTGTATTACTTCACATTGTATAAATACCTAGGAAGTGTGGTCTAGGAAAAAAAGTAAAAACAATAAAAAGAGAAAGAATTTTTCAGGTTTTCTTCTCACTATCCCTAAATTATTTTAAATTATCAAGACCTTTATACTCTATCTACGTGTTTCCCTTTCACATTTTTATTCAAGCAATATTTTTCTTTTCCTGAACGTGGAACATGTTTATATCCTGTTAACAACTAGGAGCAGGGAAAAATGAGCTTCATAGCATTAAAAATTACTAAATTTAAATAAATAAAAAAAAAATACTAAAATTAGTCATTTCAGGTATGTGAATTATGGTCTTTTAAAAATACAGTGGAAAACACTAGAAATTCTTCCTGGAGTTTTGTCAAGTGCAATAAGGTTCTATAAACACCAACTGTCAATTTGCAAATATTTGCATGGCTTTTATGGCTAATAGAAAGTGACCCAGAAAACCCTGCAACTTGGATCTACAGGGTTAAGTTGCAAAGTTTTTTGGGATTTTTTTGTGAGAAATGTGGTAGATTGTAACTTACTAAAAATTAAAATAAGAGGTAGCAAATTGTAGAAACATCGTGTTGTCTTTTCATCTGTCCTGGAAAGCATAGAAATTTTAAAGCAGAATTTTCACTTTTTACTGCAACACTTGACCTTGTTTGTCTTGTCTTCTTGTGTATAACTGTAATGTGTGCAGTTTCCTATTTGCTGCAGTATTTTTAGTAAGTATTGCATTACAATTCACATGACTACCTGCACAAAAAAAGCTGTGGCCTCATTCGGTACCCCAATTGCTCAGATCATGAAATTTATTCTCAAGGAGCAGCATGAAACCTGGGGTTTGTGCATGCTTAGGGTTGTTTCTACAGAAGACATGGGGGAAAGAATCTTAATCTCACCTTAACAGAGTGTCAAGGTACAGGCAACATGTAGTCCTTGACCTGTGTACAGGAAATAGTCCATGGCTCCATCATTAACTGTGACTGCAAAAAATTTTCAGGACTTTATACCATCTGTTTTCAAACACTGTGAAAAGGCTACAACAATGACATTATCACCTTGTCTAAAACTTCAAATCCTGAAGTCTTTCAGAATATCAATGATGAATACATTTGCAGTTGTCTTTGTTTCTCATAAAAAGCACTAGTGAATGGAAGTCCTAGTTGTTTTGAAATAGCTCGTCTTGAACTCTACATACACACACTTTTACAGCTTGCCACATCTGGATATATTGCAAGGGAAGAACACCCAGAAGTTCTTTTCCTTTTATAGTTATGAAACAAGAGGATTTATAGGATAAACATAAAGTCTAGAATTTATGATGATATAGAAATGTCAGCAATTAGAATATTTTGTTTCCTTTCAATTTTGATCACAACTAATTAAAATTCAATATAAAGATACTTCTTATTAATTCCTTCTGCAAGATAGTTTTCTGGTTAATTATAGGGTTGGATTTCCTAAAATTTAAATAGTAGTCAGACAAAATTCATATTATATCACAGCAAATCAGTTCCAAAATACAAAGGTAAGGAAGTTTTCCTTTTCCCAAACAATACTGTGAAGATACCACATTGTTTGAAAGATAATGGTAAAGAATATAATACCCTATGAGTGTTTACAATGAATTATTAAAAATATAATAATTTTTTTTTTCTCCAGTGGAGGTTACTTTATAAAATGTCCACATAAGAAGTCCCATATTCTCTGGAATTTTAGCAAGATAAATTGAGGGTTGTTTCTGCAACTGGAAAAGGTCATTTAAAGAAGTCCAGCTAAAATGTTGGTGAAAATGTCTATGCATTATGTAATTGTTGTGTGAACTCTGGAAAATATTTCCTTTTACACTTCAAAACCAGAAACCACTGAGAGAAAAATTCGGCTTTATTTTAGTACACAAGGAACAAAGCTGAGCCTAGCAAGTTTTACAAAAGATAACCTGATACTCTTACCACCTTGAACTGAATTGACACTTATCTAAAGGGTTTTTTAGCATGTCTACAGGAACAATATTTTTAACTCTTTCCTTTAAATTATTGGTTTTATTTTTTATTGTTGGGTTTCCTAAAAGTTATTTTGTCTGACAATAAAAGATCATCGCTTTTTACCTAGACTGCTATGTATTTGTCACACCCTCCCCCCACCAAACACAAGAAGAGGTAGAAAAAGGTTTGTTCTTCATTTAGCAGTAGCCATACAAAGATAAAACCACACATTTGGGGCGAGTTTCATAAATGCCTCTAAATGCACCATTTTCAACACATTTGTTGCTTAAAAAAAATCAAGCTTTCTATTTTAAGAGGGCAAGGGGTCACTGCATTCTCTTCCATAATATATCTTACAGATCTTTCCTTTGCCTCTTGTATTACTTTTGCTTATTAGAAAAGAGTATGAATGACTCAGTGAGGAAATATAACAATTAGGATATAGTATAAAAGGGCAAGCAGAATCTGGAGGCACTCCACTTGTGCCTCCAGTCACTGCAACTACTGACTGTTTCTCATTGGCTGCCAGATTAATTCATCTGTACAATTAACCTTATGTCACCCTCCAATACTTATCTTTCCCTCCTCTATTCACCTATTTTGACTTCTTGCCTGTGCCTTGCTTTTCACATGCTCAGCTGTACTCAGCAATGTTCTGTCTTAGTTATCTTTCTCAGACATCTTTTGCTCACATTTCTTTTTTCTATTTTTGAACTTCTTTTCAAAATGTATGCATATAGTAAAAACAAAAGACCTCAAAATAGGATGCAAGCTATATTTTATAGGCAGACTTAAAAAACCAGAATTGTTATAAAAGAAGATGCAGTCAAACCATGTAATTGCAAGGCAGTATTGTCGCATATTTCATTCTCAATCCACCCTGCATGAACTTACACTATCACAAAATCAGACTGTCAGCTGTCACTTTTTCAGCTGAGAAGAGTCAATGTAGTGCTTTATAAATGTAAAAAAGTTAAAAATACAGGATTCCTGCCTTGAAGATCATACAGCAAGAAACAGAAAAGAAAAAAAATAAAGCAGGATGAGGGGAAAGAGCAGGCAAAACAAGAATTAAGCACACAGGGAAAATATGAGACATATTTTTTTGGCAGCTGAATAGTACTGATAGTACTTGGAAACGAGAACAAATGGGGGAGTAAATAAGACCAAGCTGGAAGTCTGCATTAGAAACAGAGAGAAGGAAATGGATTTTGCAGGAAGATATTGATGGTGTTCTAAGTGTTTTATGAATATGGACTATGAAGTTTAAAGAGGATTTTCTACAATAACATAACTCCCAGCTGGACCAATTTTCTAAATTCATTCACATTCCTGTCAGTTTGACTGTGTTGGTTTCGATGAAAGCTTTTTTTCATCAAAGCCTCCCCCACTTTGCTGTCCCCTCAACAAAAACCATGACCACTAAAAAAAGGCTATGAATATTTCAAAGAACTAAATGGAATGGATGGATTAATATTTTAATTCAACTTATGCTTGCCTTTTATCAAGTTGTAACTTTGAACATAATAAATTCTGTTTAAAGAACCAAAGGCTTTCATAGTCTATATTTTGCCTCCTTTTTCATTATTTATTTTAAGTGTTTTTCTAAACATTAGAATGTTTATGGACCTAGCCAATGGCACGTCAAAAGCAGAGAATGAAACTAAGGTTGCACCCAGCTTACTGCTCTAACAAATTTTCAGTCTAAACCAAAAAAGAATTCCTTTTTCCTTTGCCTATTTTAAACATTTGTGCCAAAACTTTCATTACTCTAAATGACATATTCATAGCATTGTACAGTATTTACTCCCAAAAAAATGTGAAGAAATATTTTTTGAGGCTCTGCTCTAGGTGACAATTGAATTACAGCAGTGTGGCCAGTGTATGTTACTGGGAGTGTTCACAAGACTAGAATTTAACAGGACTGAGTGATTCATTCACCTCCTTTTGTGATATGACCGTATTTATATTCAGGAATTCATTGATAATAAAGTGCAGGAATGTCATCATATAAAACCAAAACAAGTTGATTAGGCCATCTGCCAACAAAGGCTTTGCACTTCAAATCAATTTGGACACACAGCTAAAATTTCCTAAACTTGTAAAAGGCAAAATTGAACTACAAAAGCATGAATTTTGCATTTCTATCACAGAAAGTTAATATTTCTGATAATACCCTTCAGAGAATTTCTCACTTCTTTTTTAACTTAAGTAGCTCTTTCAGTTCTTATTGTGTTTACTTCATTACATCATACTGGGTTCAGTTCATTCAATTCATTTGTTGGTAACCTGGGCTGCATTAAACAAAGCACTGCCAGCATGTCACAGGAGGTGATCCTTTCCCTGTGCTCGGCATCTGGAGACACACCTGCAGTGCTGGAATCCTCCTCAGTACAAGACACATGGACATACTGGAGTCCAAGGGAATGCCATGAGGGCAATTAAGAGATTGAAGAATCTCTCCTAAGAGGAAAGTGTGAGAGATCTGGAACTGTTCAGCCTGGAGAAAGTTTTGTTCTGTTTTAAAAATCACATTATGCTGGCACTATGAAATACTTACTGTCTCATGCTAATGAGAGCTATGGTGAAAATGAGGCCTTGCTGGATATAACTAGAAAAGTTCAGAATAGCAAAATAGTTCAGCTAACAATAAACGCCATTTCAAATCTCGGCTTATCTTTGAAACTGAAACAATAATGGGTTTATAATGAAACAGCAGCATTCTTGCAGTATTCAGGGTTACTATTGAGGCAGGCTACTCTGAAGTTGCTATGCTAAATATTTCATCTTTTGACAGTAATGGTCCAAAGATTTTTCCTTTGAAGATCACAGAATCAGAGAATGGCTGAGGTTGGAAAGGACCTCTGAAGGTCATCTAGAGGTTCAATCCTCCTGCTGAAGCAGGGCCACCTAGACCCAGCTGCAAAGGACCATGTCCAAATGATTTTTTAATATATCCAGGAATGGCAAAACCACAATCTCCCTGTCAAACCTCATGCCCCTCTGGAAACACACCAACAAAGCTAGCAAATTCTAAGATCTAGTGTTTTTCTTCCATGTCAAATATTTTCTTCCTTTTTTAAAAAAATGATGCAATATTCAAAAAAATCTGGATATTTTTGCATCTTTTAACAGAAATCATTACTTCAGATAGAGGTAAATATGAGATAAATGTGAAGCAGCACAGACTTCAGTAAGGCTGCAGAGATTTTTAAACAATAAAATTTCTGTTTGGACTTTTGAGACTAAGTATTATACTATCACTGCATCATATTTCATCTCTTCCTCAGCCATTTTTAACTGTGAAGTCTGTGCTAGAGATTCTACTTTTGTGATTTCTTAAAATATATCTCCAAGCTAATTTGATATATAAATCCTCCTGTATTAAAGAATATATAGCACTGACTTCTTGTTTGCAACAGCGAATACAAGACATTCCTGACGCAAAAAAGTATTTTTAGAAAAAAGAAAAGAAAGAAGAAAGAGCCTATTTTATCTTACAATGGCAGGTTTCCAAACAGTCATATATACTTGTACACACCTAGAAATTATAATTGATTCATGAATCCTTTGCCTTTTCATACATCTTTGGATAGCATCAGAAACTGAAATATATTCTGTGTTCACTAATTTTGACTGTTCTGTTCCACAGAGTATAAAAACTTCCATTTAAGCATTTTGGTTTGGTAGTCTGAGAGACTGAATGTTACAAAGTACAAATTAGCACAGTAAGGTGGATCACATTTTGTTATGGTCTCTTCTGTCATGTTTTTGTCTTGCTCAGGCCTCACAAGTCATCAGATCCTCAGAAGAAGATGTCCTGCATGTACAGGCCCACAAAAGACACATCCACACATCACCAAGCACAGCAACATCCTGATTGTGCCAAACTGTGTGACAGGAGCGGGTTCAGGGCACTTCAGCCTGTCAGGGAATGTGCTACCACAAGACATATTCCCTAGCATTGCTGCTGCTGTCTTTCTTCCCTGGTGTTGTCCTCAGTTGAAAACTACAGGTAGATCCCTTGCCTGGAGAAAATGTATGCATCCAATAGCCGGCTGTAGAAATCAGGAAGATTTTAAGACTCTTTTTTGTGTTTTTCTGTAATTTTAAGTAGAAGTAGTATTTTTTCCATTAGACTTTATTCAAATTTATTACAAATTCCAGTGCCATCTTTCTAAATACAGACTTGCAAACTAATATCTGCTATTTGTGTGGAATATCTTGCCACTGGACTGTTCAAAGAGTACAGTGTGTGTGAACAGGTATAGTCTACCACTTCTATTAGAGCTCTTGATCCTAAACTATTGTACAAAGGTCAGACTATAAAAAGTATAGTTACATTCTTATAGCTCCCCATTCTGCTATAGATCCTCCCACAGCAATCAGATATTTACTTTGCTACTTTACAGCAAAAGGTCATTTAGAACTAGTATTGGACATTGAGGTAGTTGTTCAGCCACTTCAGCTTATGCTGCATTGGGCATGGTCTCAGGCAGTCATGATCAGACTCCCGCCAGCCCTGTCTTCTCCCCCCATCAAGACCCCAACACAAAGGACTCTCCTGTGTCCTTCAGTGTGGAATTACTATATGAGCATTGTTTAGATGTCAAAAGAAGGAGAGTAGGCTTGGTGTAAATATCAGTAGCTCACAGCTGTTATCTATATATTTCAATAATCTTAATTATTAAAAATAATATTGTTTGCTACTTGTTACATATACTTCTCACCATACTTTAAGCAAACACGGGTGCATTGGCTTTTCCCACAGTCATTTGAAAAAGAGGACCAATAACAGCACGTGCAAAGGCTCTGATAGTGGAAACAATTTGACAAGAACATTTGACAAGAAAAATTTGACAAAAAAAATTGACAAGAACAAGGTTTAACACCAGGTTATCTGCTTCATCTTAAATAAACAGTGAAACCTTGTTTAAAATTAAATACAAAATGTACAGAACATTTCATCTTCTTTTGCACTTTGATAATTTCGAATAAATAAAAGACTCCTCTCATACACATTTCAGATGTAGCACATGGAAATATCAGTAAAAATAGTAAAACTCTGTATTTTCATCTGCCTTACAAGTATTTCCTTCATAATCATCAGGAATCTTTCCTGCACAGTCTGAACTTTCTTGCATAGTCTGAACTTAAAGACAAGTCCTTAATGTACATAAGACATGTACATTAAACTTTACTATGAAAGAGAAAAGCATTAAAATCCCCATGAAAGGGTCTGAGGGTGGCAGTCAATGACAAGTCTACACTGTAACACTTGCAAAACAGCAAATCTTGTTCTTGTCTGTTTTAAAAATGGGATTGTGCATGACAAATAGAAGCCAGTAATTTTCCTCTATTCAGCATTCATGAGGCTTTCCCCAAAGAAGTGCACAGTTATGTGTGCCTACTAAGAAAGAAGCACAACATTTGTGAAAGAAATATGGAGTAGATGACCAGAAATGCTAATTTCTTCAGTGATTCTTTGATATCACAAATTTGAAGCAGAAATATAGACCTACATTTCAACTTTAAAAAAGAGAACATATTTATTTATTAAAATAAATAGGAACTTACCAGAAATAAAATATCATAAATGGTAACACAAAAAATAACTTCAGATTAAAGGATTAAAAAACTTCAACTCATGACAAATTCTATTTTGTAGTATTCAATTTTACCTGCATATTTTCTAAAAATGCACATTATCCTTTGGTGGTTCAGTTTGAAAAGAATGAAAAATAAAATTTAGAGAGCAAACAAGCATTTGTGTAGGGTTTTACAAAAATCTTTCGCCTGGGAAACTCACTATGAAACCTCAGAGTAAAAGGTAAAACCCTACTACCACAGGACTGTGCTAAAGAACTTGCTGTGGAATTCTCTGTAAATGAACTATACCCAAGGTATTATGAATACTTGCCCATCTCTAACCCCAAAAGAATTGCAATTCAGGACATATAGAGAAATAAATTATGCTGTAGGTGTTAAATAGCATTTTCATTGCTTTTCAAACCACTATTTCTTTATGCACATTGTTTTATCTTTGATCAGTTGAGTAGGGATTTGCTGGAGAAAACACTTCCACAATTAATCTTGTGTTTGTTTGGGCATAATTGCATGCCATGAAACACTCACTGAACATAATTAGCTCCTTTGCACTACTAATCCAAAACTTTTTTGTATGAAAATACTGACTTGCCAGATGGTAAGAAACGTCATGCTATCTCACCAACTGGGAAATCTGAGCTCAGGTTCACAGGCGACGGAACAACAATGATGAAAGGATACAGGGAGCCCCACGGGTAGAGAGGGAAGATTGCCAGGTTATTCCTAAACAAGATATGATTCTTGCCTCTTTCATAGTACAATTTTTAACATAAGGAAGGCAGTTGGGTAGGGGGCAAAAGCAAAGGCATGCAGTAAAAGGTCAGTCTAACTGCACTCAGCTCACAGAGCTGGTCATCAGATCATCACAGGTTGCTTATTCTTTTTTTCCTTTTCTCCACTCTTGTTTTCCTCCCTTTGCTTCTCTCCACCCTCTGCCTGGTTATCCTCTCTGCTGCTACTGTGAACAACAAAGAGAATGGCTGCATGAAGAAGTATTCACCTAGATGTACAGAAAGCCAAACAAAACACACACACACTAAAAAAGAATGATGTAAGATTTCTGCTAAACTAGCAGAACTCAACAGAAGAGAATAGATTGCACTGCATATTTGTTCATTAACAATTTTGTGTTATGCTTTTTAAACAAAAGGAGAACTCTAAGACATTTCATTATGCATCCTTTTAGCTGAGGTTCTGTGCAGTGCTTAAGGGAAGGCAGCTCTAGCTGAGGTGGATGAGAGAAGAAAACTATAACCAAAAATCAATGTACTTGTCCTGCAAATTAAAATTCTTGGCCTAAGCAGGACATTGAGCTTAAGATGTCTTAACTGCATTCTGCAGCCAGAAATTATAAAATCTAAATCAGGAGGTCTGAGTCAGATTGAAACTTTCTCTGAAAATCCTTCTACCATTTTTATATTTCTGTAACTTGCATGTTACTTTTTAAGGCAGGTAGGACTAAAACTGCTTCTTTAAGAAAGGTTAAAAAAAAAGCTCCATGAGGGAACAGAGCGGCCAGCTGCTTCTAAAGGGCAAGAGACATGGAAGCTGAGGAAGGCAGCACCTGGCTAGGCGGCTATGGAGAGGATGCTCTGGACCAGAAAGTGCACTGAGGGAGCTGGAAAACCCAGAAGTATAAAGACCAGCATAAGATCTATACAAGTCTCTTCACTTAAAAATAATTTTAATCACAGATGGAAACTAGCAAACATATTGTTCCAAGTCACTGCAAGTCCTTTAAAACAAATAGAAAAAGAGATCTCAAAGAGCCTCTTATCAATATGATCCAAAAACCTAAGTTCAGGAAAAAATAGCAGTGCAAAGAGCTGCAAAAATTCTGAAGAGAAAGTCAGCATGGCTCCTGGCCCAGGCTTAATTGTAGTGCTCCCCTTGGAGCTGATGAAGTTTGCACCTCAGTCTGTGAGAGGCACCTTTGTGTGCTGCCTACAGGTCACTGCACACCACTAGAATGGAGGGCACCTGTCACAGGCCAAACCATGGCCTTGCTCTGTCTGTGAAGTGTTTATTGCATCTGTGGTGTTATCTTCAGAATAAAAATAGCAACAACACTACTAAGAAAAATACAGATAATGCCAATCTTCATTTTACCTACCACAAAACTCCAAAAACCTTGCTAGAGAACAAAGTTTTGCTAACAGACAGTATTATTTCATCTGTTTTCACACAGTAACACAATGTAACTCCCTTCCACATTTAATCCTTTGTCTTTTTCTATTATTTTGTATTCTATCACTGAAAATGTTTTTTTCTCCAGCAAAAAGAAGAATGTGGTGACGAAGAATGTAAATTTTGCAGTAGCAGCAACAAGTAAATTAAAACATGGAAAGTTTTATGAATTAAATATGAAAATGGCTAATGCAATCAGTTCTGTACTATTTACATTATTTATTTTATTAAATTAATTTGACTGTAGCTCAGTTTCCAGGGTGGTAAGGTTTTCATATCGAAGACACAGTAGGACACTGTAAGAGAAATGGTTTTGGAGCTGAACAGAGAGCATTAGGGATCTGGCAAAGGAGACTGCTTAGGGTTTGGGGATACACACATTTTGAAAATTTTGGTATATTGATAAGCAGGATGGTAGCTTACAGAGTTGACCTCTAATTTGTGAACACTGGGCTACAAGAATAACACTTAAAAGAAGAGGAGAAGCAATTCAAATCATGTCATGATTTTAGTCTTTCTGTGAACTAAGACATCACTGCAATGGTCATATAGCATTTCCATTTTGAAATCTCCTTTGATGTATTATCCCCAAGGGATACTGTAACAGATGGCTATTCAACACACATGTAGTCTTCCAACCCATACGCCTTTATTCCCAGCTACACTTCAGAAACCAGTAAGGGAAAGTGTGAAAAAATGATCTCAGTCCTACACCAGCAAGGGCTGTAAAATTCTGCTCCTGAATACAAATCCCCTTTTCATTATTTTTAAAACATTCTACGCTGTATATACTTATTGTTTTTTCAAGATGATCTTGCAGAAGGTTTTTTTTTTGCTGTTGTTCTTTGGAGATTGGCCGTTTATAAAAAAGCTACCATTGACTATCCATCCAATCACCCATCTACCCTCCTCCCTCAATATAAACTTTTCAAAATGCATTAAATAGAAAACATTAAAGTCACATTTCTTGTTAAGTAATTGTTGCTAATAGATTGCTCATTTTTCTCATGAGAACTAATAGGACTGTCACAGTATTTCTCCTTCCAAACAGGGAGGTCAGCCTCTTTAAGTAATTTTCAAGGAACTGTAATCAGAATAAAAAGGTTTTCAACTGGAAATAGACTGTCACAGAAATATTTGAAAAAAAAATAGTCCACTGTGGGGAATGGAAGCCTAAGAATAGCTGACCACAAATTAGTATATTTTTAATGTGTAATACATATGAATGGACTAATTTCTAAAGAATAAGGGTGGCCAAAGTAATCAGAGTATTTGGACACTCCCCAGAGGAATGTATCAATGATGTTAAGTTTTCTGGAATTATGGATAGTTATTTATGGAAATTTGGATAACTTTATCCCTAAATACACAAGTTTACTACTTTTATGATTGATTAAAAGGAAAGTTTCTTGAAGGGGACCGTGATTTTCATTATATTTTCACAGCACATAGTACAGCAATGACATTAATGTACGTTGTTCAATCTCACAGAATTAAAAGTGGGTGGATAAAGACAGAGCTGTAAGATGTTTGCAAAACATCACACTAAAACTATTTCAGATTTTCTTGAAAACATGACTTGAAAGCTGTCTAAAAAAATCACAGACAAACTGTTTTATTAGATGGCAGCATATCCCAGTGGAGTATGTTGCTAAAGGAGCCAAGGGGGTTTCTGTGGGACGGTTCTCTGACTTCTGCTGCTGAGACCTTCAGTGAAATTTGTGTGGAGAACAGAGGATCTCTACCTTGCACAAACACTGATGTAAATAGAAACCATTGTATTTACTTTCACAATATTTTATTTGTTATAAAGTAATTTGTAATTTCTTGTTTGTATATTGTTTATGTACTTTTATAATAATTCCTTTACAAACAATAACAATAATTACTTGGCAAAAATAAACCATGTCCCAGATTAGATCTCACCTCCCTTCAAAACAGCAGCTAAGATTCTAATCAAGGAGGCGTCTCTCAACTGACTGCTGAGAATATGGAAAATTATCAAACCTGAGATCAAAGGACATCTGATCTTTTAAAAGGTCTGCCCTTCAAAGAGAAAAGGGGAATCTGTCAGCTACAACTGACAAGCACAGGCTGAAAAAAGCATCTGTGTACAGTAGAGAAACGAAGAACACTTAAAAATTACTGAGAAATCCCAAGCATTTGGCTGCTGTAGCACTAATAGTAAAAATGGATAATTTGTTACTAATGAATCCTAGTAAGTTAAGAAGTAGCTGCTTCTGTATCCTAACATTAATATCAATCTCATAACAAATGACAAGGAAGAAACTAAGGGAATGAAAGTTAATTTTGAGTCTAAGTCTCAGCAGAGAGATCTGGCCACCTTCCAAACTACTTTTTCAAGGCAAGTGTAAGATATGCAAAAGCCTCTTCTTATGGCCATGGGTATATAGACCTCAAGGAAACTGCAACTTTTCCACAGTGAATGATTGAGAAACTGGGAGTATTCAAATTCCAGCTACAACTTCAAGTCAGAGCACAGCTAAAAGCCTGAAGAGTCTTGATTAAAATCAGCTCTCAAACTGCTTTGTGGTTTATTGATTATAAAGAATTCAAGTGTGGTCACTGTTTATAAAACACGGCAGAAGCCATGAAGTAAAATTTTGTGATCCAAACCACACATTGATATTAGAATTTATGCCTAATATCAGTTATTATAAGTTTTATAATGAATAGAAGATGTCTAGAACTTATAAAAGAAGACACCAACTTATTTCTTTGTTTTGTATTTTATTGTTCCCTAATTAAGAAAAAAATGGATGCCATTTTTGCAAGGAGTACAAGGTAACATGCTTTGATTAGGCATCTGAACAGACAAAGCAAAGATCTTTTCAGAGAAACAAGGGCTCCCAAGGGAGAAATAAAGACATAGCAGTACAGGGGGAGAAAAAATCAAACAATGCAGTTGCACAACTGTGAAAAGTAGAAGTAGCTACAGCTCAGTGATGTGCAGCAAGAGCAGAGATGGTACAAAGAGTTTTTCACAGAAATTTGAGAAGTTCTGATTTGACCAAGGGCAAAAATACAGACAAGTGGACATCAAGAGTATTCATTCTATATGCTGTAGTCTTTGGTTACTATTTTGTAATATTTGATAAACAAAAGCAGTGTTTTAACCAGGCTCAGAATAAGATATTTCTTCCTGATCTTTGACATTTGGTATTACAGAAAAGGTTAACCGCAACTTAGACTGAAAACAATATTACCTGAATCAGTTCAGCTAAGTTTTACAAATTCAGAGCCCTGAATAATCAAGAAAAATAGCTCCAGTACAAAAAAAAGGCAAATCTAACTGTCGCCCTAAGTTTGCCTGCTGTTCAATGTTTGCATTTTATCCTCACGCAGCTTCAAGAAAACTATGTATATTTTTAGAACTTATCTATTTTGTTACATACTTCTCCTCTGGGAGGAGAAATAAGATTGATGGTGATGTTCACCAAGGAGGTCAAAGAGGTGGCAACCTGTGTAGCCAACTTTTTGCCTTCTGATGAAAGTGTATATAAGATGGAGTCAGAAAATTAAAATAGGACTTTCCTGTCTGACCTTCTGCTGCCTGCGTGGTCCTTTGTGTGTCCAAAAGTGCGACATCTAACCTTAAAAGTGCATCACATTTCCTCTGAAACACAGAAATAAATAATTTCTGAGAATAACTAAGAAAGTGCTAATCTATAAAGGAGTCTAGAATTCACTGCTGTCAGCAAATTCTACTGAGTTTACTTGAAATGCAAAAAAGGCAATACAATTTTGCAACTCTGTGTGTCCATAAATGTCTACCTTTGCAACACTTAACAGGGATAGATCTTCCCTACTTAGCACTAGTACAAGTAATGCTGGAGAACCTCCTGCATGTATGAACAGCTTGTCAGTGGAAAGGCTGATGGTGCCATAGAGTTGGAATTCCTCTCATCCAATGGGACTTGTGTAACCTGTATTAGTCACTGAGTGTCCTGGATTCTTCTAGGCACTTTTGAAGGATTATTCATCTAGTCATCTAAGAACCTTGTTTTTCAAAGTGATGAATCACCTTGTGGAGGTGTCATAGCTAAAACACGATCATAAATGATTAGTTAAACTTAGTGTGGCAGGCAAAGCAACACAGTGTAGCCAAAGCAGAAGCATGTGACACCCATAAATTGTAAAATATAAACCAAGATATAATTATTATGGTTTGTCTGCAAACCAAGAGTAATTAAACTAAAAAGTGTAACCAGCAGCAGTATGTCTTTGGTGGTTCTAAGAATGTGTAACCAGACACAGTGTCCATGCATTTCACATAAGTATGTCAGCAACTAGTGACTACCAAAGGTGCAAACAGTGGACATCAGACGCAGGAGATACCAAGGACAATCAAATTAAGAAATATGGTTAAAAGTAGTCCTCATATTTACTGGGAATAATAGACTAGATGAATCACCTTGTGGAGGTGTCATAGCTAAAACACGATCATAAATGATTAGTTAAACTTAGTGTGGCAGGCAAAGCAACACAGTGTAGCCAAAGCAGA